>JABFOV010005505.1:0-11949 GCA_022817685.1 Aradophagus sp. ZL-2020
TCTTTTCGCCATATCATTTCGCTTGCGGGCGACGCTCCGTGGCCCGCGCCCTATCAGTCACGCTGGTTACTATCTGCGTCCGGGTTAGGTTAGGTTGGTGATTGAGGTTACGTTCCCCAGTGTCTTTCAACAGGTAGACGCACCGTCACAAAAATATGACATAAAATTCAAAATATTATTCAACACTTAAGAAACGCATTAAAATATTGTTTCAGCTAGTTTTTTTTTTTTTTTTTTTTTATCTTAATATCTACTTGAGACACTGAAACTTGTAAATAATAAGGGTTAACTTTAACAGTCCGCATAAACGATCGGCGCACCAAAATTCATTTACAAATAATTCCACTCATTACAAGAATAAATCCGACTATGATCAAGAGATATCCTTATATCATAAAAGAATTATCACTTTATTATAGAAATGCTCTTAAATTATGTTTCAAATAATTCTGGTTATTTAAAGTACATTTCTATTGAAATTAAATGTAATTGTGTTTAGAATACAGTTTTCTTACAATTAATCGATCATTTCTAAGAGTGTAGAAATGAAAGATGTGGAGACCTTGTTCTGTATTTTTTTAATTCTCATTTATATATATATATAAAGGATAAAAGTTGATTAATTAAGTGATTTCGACTCTTGACCTTTTATCAAAATAGATTTCAAAATATAAATAAATAGGTATCAAAGTAATAAAATTAAGAGTTCCTTGCACTTTTTACAAAATAAGTACTAAAAATTTTGAAAGTAAAAAGTTAATTACTCATTTCGTAAATTACAATTGATTGATAAAAAGATCTATTTTCAAAATTACGGAATAAACTCCACAAGGTTGATATAATTGACTACTGAGGATTCGAAGGCGGTCGTTCCTTTGTCACCCTGAATCATCGTATCATTAATTTCTTCATTAAAACCCGTGATCATCAAAAGCGCCGAATTGGCTTTAACAATATATCAAAGATGGCAAAAACATGTATATCGAAAACGCCAGAAAATGTAAATCAAAAAAACAAAAAAAAAACGTTTTAACTTTCAGTTAATTTTTTTAATTGAATGTTATACTACATTTATTCTTATTCAAGTGAACCGAGATCAAAAGTCAAAAAGAAAACCAAAATCGACGTCACCAGCGGGAATGAAAAACAAAAAGTATTTTTGATAAAAATCGTAAAATTCGTAATTGTGCAAAATCTTTGTTGCCACTTTTTATATAATCTGTTTTTTTATGGCTTTTCAAGTTTTTATTTAAAATCTTGTAAGTTTATAATTAATTTATAAACAAAACTGTTATATAACAGTTTATATAATAACTGTTATATAATAATGTTTCTATTACACTTTATAATTTGTTGCACTATTTTTGTTATATATTACATGTTAAACTTGTATGTAGGTTAAACACAAGTTAAATATGCACTTCGACTGATATTTAACAATTATGATAAAAATTAAAATAAATAATGCATCTGTATATTTTTGGCGCTTTTGATATTATTCCTTTGGCGCTTATGTTGTATATTTTTATGCGCTTTTGATAAGCCCCTTAAAACACAACTGACGCTTCCGATGTACAGCCATTGAAACGTACGGTGAAAGCAGTTGTAGATTGTAAATGCTTAATGACGAAAAACTCGAGTGACAAAAAGTGACCCTTTTATTGAAAGCTACCGGGGCTATTTTGGAAGACACAATATGAAGCTATTTCGCTTGTTCGTTCGGAACTAATCGATGTTCTTATATATATAAGTAGAAAAAGGACTTATGAAATTCATTAGAATGAAAGTCACGGCCGACAAATCAGCGTTTGGAATCGTGGATTTGATGACAGACATTTAGAGTGAGAGGGGACGGTTAAGATAATCGGATGAAGAAAAGGTTTGTTCGTAACTTAGAAGAGAAACGTGATTGATCATATTGGTCAAATCGTGGTTCATGCCTATCATGCAGCAGATATACAAGTATATCAGTATATATTACATTGCCGGTACACTGAAAGAAATGTTTCGTTATTCAGATGTCAAAAAAGATTCATTATTTTTAAATGATAAGCAATTTTATAAATTATAAAATGATGTGATGTGATGTGATGTGATAAAAAATAAATTATTTACATCAAATTTGAAATCAGCGACCTCTAAAACGTATTATATCACAAATACGTATTTTATTAATTAATTAATAAAAGATTGTTTATCAAAAAAAAAAAAAAAATTAATGACAGTTTTTTCACAAGTGAAAATGTCAAAACTTAATTTTTTATGTAAAGTCTGAATTTAGTAACCGTCAAAACAAAAAAATACAAAATTTCAGAACCATTAATCCAGAGCATCAAAAATTATTCTTGGAAATGTCTTGAATCGCGAAATCCTCATTTAAAATAACAGTTAAACTTAATGCGGTCCAAAAGATATTGAAAAATTTAGGAATTATTTTTTTCAATATTCTACACTGGGCGGAAATCTAAAAAATTTAAACTTTGCCAAAATAATGACCACGTTAATATACATGTATGAATATGATGTATGTATAACACTATAACGTGTATGTACGTATACATATAAATTAAAATGATGCTGAAGTATTTTTTCACCAATGAAAAACAATATTTTTCGCACTAGAAAGTTGATATCGAATGTCATTTTTTACACATTTTTCTCAGTGTACGACTCAAAACTTAGTGAACAAGATTATTATGATTTGATGTACAAGAAGGGATTTAAAAGAAATTTTGTGATGATTTGAATTTAAAAAAAAAAAAAATAAAAAATCACTTAAATTACACAGAAAGTACAGCTTACGTACAAATATTCGTATTTCTTTAACATCCCTTATTGTACTCGAAAAGGACTAAGTTCTGAAGTGCGTTTTATTATCAAGATGTGTCATCCTTAACTGCAACTTGTGAAAATTATTTACAGTTGCTTGTTGCATTTTTCAAAGTAAAAAAAGTTTCAAAAATTCAACACGTGAGAACGAAAGTTAAAACACCTTTAAAAAAAAAATCATTTAGTTTTAAACTTTTTACCAATGTTTTGAAAAAAAAAAAATAACAAACGAATAAATACATTCACATTAACATTTAATTAAAAAATTTTGAAAATCATAATGACAAAATTATTAAATACATTGAATTTTTTTCAATTTTGTTTCAGGGAAATTTGAATGTTCCTGACGGTTTCGAGAGATGATTAGTTTATTGATTCCAAGGATCAGTGAAATGTTTAAATCTGAGAAGATTCGTTTATTTTAAATTATCAATAATTTAAAGGAACGATTTAATCAAACTGCTATTATAATCTAAAAGTACCCATGCAAAGTTATTTTTAAGTGAAGACCTGAAAAAAATGGTGAGACGAATAAAAATAAAATGTGAAGCTATTTAAAAGCAATTGCTATATATTTCTGACATAATTATGAAATAAAATCTTCTTTACAGCAAAAAAGTAAGCAAAAATTCTTCACACTTGAAAAGTTTTAACGAAAAATGAAAAAAAAATTAATAAATATGTTACTGCAATATAATTTATGTTAAAGTTACATAAATGAATGTAGGAAAACTAAGATAACCCTAGTCTATGTAGTATTAGAATTACGTAATATTATAAAAAATGTTCAAATCCTCCTGAATTTACTAGAGAAAAAACGAATTTTTTCATAGCGAAGTGGTACGAAATGAAAAAAATTAATCAAGTGATTGTAGAATGCAAAACTGTATAAAATATACTTTTATGTCATTATTTTTTTACAGAAAATTGATCGTTACACTGCAAAAAAAGTCTGTAAACTTATAGTGTACATTACTACAAAATGAAAGCTAAACTAAAAATTATGACCAATGAAATATATCTAGATTTTATAAAATAGCAATTTCATTGGTTACATGTTATGATTCACATTTAACTGTATCTTACTCGAAGATAAAAAATCGTATCACCAGAGGGAGTGCACTTCAATGTAAAAAAGTAATTCCTCTGTTTTATGCGCTGTCCGCTTGATGGCGCTGAGATAGCGCTCGCGATGACAGGTAACGTTTGACTTGGCGGATCAGGTTAAACGAATTCGAATTTGGAATGAAATAAGAACGTAACAGAAATAAGACGAAATAAGATATGAATTATAATAAGATATAAAATGAAATAAGATAAATAAACAACTTTAGCATTGGTGATCAATTTTCTTTTCAGATAAAAAAAATTGAGAAAAATTTCAAACTAATTAAATATGTTTTAATTTATACTCCGACGACGTGAATCGATCAGTTTTTTATTTACGATTCTGATGGTCGCTTAAATTTTCAGATTAATAAACAACTTTAGCATTGGCAGTCAGTTGTCAAATTTAATAAGCTTGAAATTTTTCTCAATTTTTTTTATCCGAAAAGAAAAATGACTACCAATGCTAAAGTTGTTTATTAATCTGAAAATTGAAGCGACCATCCGAATTGTGAGTAAAAAACTGGTCATTCACGTCGTCGGATCATAAATTGAAACATATTTAATAAGCTTGAAATTTCTCTCAATTTTCTGTATCTGAAAAGAAAATTGCCTACCAATGCTAAAGTTGTTTATTAATCTGAAAATTTAAGCGACCATCAGAATTGTAAATGAAAAACTAATCGATTCACGTCGTCGGAGTATAAATTAAAACATATTTAATTAGTTTGAAGTTTTTCTCAATTTTATTTTATCTGAAAAGAAAATTGATCACCAATGCTAAAGTTGTTTATTAATCTTATATCATTTTATTTCTTATTATATCTCATATCTTATTTCGTCTTATTTCTGTTACGTTCTTATTTCATTCCAAATTCGAATTCGTTTAACCTGATCTGCCAAGTCAGACGTCACCTCCTGTCATCGCGCGCGCTATCCCAGCACCATCAAGCGGACAGCGCATAAAACAGAGGAACCACTTTTTTACATTGAAGTGCACTCCCCCTGCGTATCACTAAGCTTCGGCTCGTAAAAACATACTTCACTTTCTTGCTAAAGAAAACATCATACTAATCTGAAAAAAAAATAAATAAATAAAATACGAATCTTAACTTAACTTAATTCTAAAGAGCTACCACTTTAAAACTCATTTTTTCCCCTTCAACTAATATACTATTACATTATGCGTTGTTTAAATTTACAAACTTTTTTACAGAGTAATTCATACTTGGTAAACTTGGCAAGATTAACAGTATATTGTCCTTCAAATAAAAAGTACTATCATGCTGTTCAAATTGTAAATGACGAGAAACACAATATCCGAAGTTGATTGTGCATTTGCTTTGTTGGAAATAAGTGTATAAATACAGTGACAGTTTGATTACACCGTGCCTGGCAAACATCTTTAAATCGGTGCCACATCGTTGAAATCGGGAATAAAACCACGTGTCGTCATAATCACGAATGATCGTAAATTATTTACAAACCATCGACTGATAATGAATTTAACAAACAACATCTATCTTAATAGCAAGTTTAACAGTTTAAAAAGACAATTAGTTTTCAAATTAGACAACATCCAACTGATTCGAACTTTGCTTTTTCGGCTAGCAAATGGCGCGACTGATGTTTTAGGATCCGCACGAGAGAAAAGTAACAATGTTTTACTTTCTCAATTAAACTTATTCCTTCTATATTCGGATAATGAGATTTTCAGTTTTGAGGACAAAAAATCTGCGTTTACATTTTAGCAACGAAAAATTTCGTTTGAACATAAAACTTGTTTTTTTTTGTGCGGAATTGACTGAATCGAGTTGCACATTGTCATCAGGACGCGCTACGTAACGGTTCACAGTGAAAATTGCGAGCTCAAGGGGCAAGGGCATAAAAAATAGAGGGGCGAAGGGGAGGGAAATATTACAACATGGAAAGCATATTTTATCGAAATGATTTTGAAGTGATTTTTCGGTGATGAAATTGAGTACAAGATGATTGTAAGTGACGATAATAATGGGGAGAATGGTGATCAAGTATAAATTGCTATTAAATAAAAGTGATTCAATTGAGATATGAAATATTCCTAATGGACTGAATAAAAATTAAGTTCATTGCATGGTGATATGACAAAACTGGAAATAGCTATAAATAGGCTCTTCACCTGTTTAATATTAAATTATGCAATAAAAGTGTGCTTAAAAAAATTACAAAAAATTGTTTAACAAAATTTGAGGAATGCCATTCTATAATGCAAAAATTTTTATTAATTTATATATATATATTTAAACAATGATGTTTACATACAGAACAATTTTGCATTAAATAATGTTTTATCAAATACAAAGCAAAACTTGGTTTACATTTTTTTGAGTGCAACTTTTGTCAACTTTTCAATCATTTAAGTTTCTGAAATCAGAAGCGCTAACCTGAACCTACAGATACTCGTGGTGAATTACGTTGTGAGGGAAAAAAATGTTCAAACTGCGTGATTAGCCTAATGAAACTAACGAACTAACGTTCAAGCTAAATAAAAACTGATGTGTAAACAATTTTCGTGAAATGGTCTAATAGGACACTGAGATGAATTAATTATCGAATCACCTGCATAAGGATATATTTCTTATCAACTTCAAATATGTCAATTATTAAAACAAAAATAAATAAATATTGATGTAAGACAGGAAATTTTTGCAAGTTTTGTAAAATGGATAGAATGACTGAATACAATACACAGGCTTGAGCTTAATCCAGAACAATTTGTACAATAACAAATAATAATTTGTTCAACCTCAAATCAACGTCAATATTATAAGCAATACTTTTCCTTGTTAAGTCTGTTATAACAAATAACTGTATAATATAATAATATAATACAAATCTGACGTTAAAAATGAAAATAATAAAATAAATACCGTTTAAAAGTGAAACCCTTAACTGCAAAAATAAGAGTTTAGTTTTGATTACTTTTGAGATAGTTTTAGTGTCTTGCTCTCCAAAAACAAGTGTCTTATTGTCAAATATTTTTGCTGATTGAGACAATGAAACTATCTCAATTGTTAAACTGAGATACTTTCATATCCAAGTATAGAAAATATCTCAAAATGAGACACACAATCAAAACATCTCATAATAAGACATTTGCTTTTTTAACAATGATAGATAACTTTTTATTAAAATGATTGCTCCGTTTCCAACGGCGAAGAAACACTTAAGGTAACAATTTTTACAATAAAATATAGGGAGAAGGTGCAAGTGATCAGATAATCAAAAGAAAAAGGTTTATCATCGAGGGTTTATGGGACAGCCTGGTTGATTAAATATTGCGAAGCCGATGAAAGTACGTTGAATCGCAGCCATCGAGAACTATAACACGAGGACATTGTCTTTTAGTAAGTAATCGGCGAAGTTTTTTCTTAAATCGCGGGTCACGATTACAGTGCTCGAGGTTGAATTTGGCAAATGAGTTACATAATTGTAAATCGTAATATAGCAAACAAAATGCAAATCGAAAATAATAAAAAATTGACAATAAGTATCGTGACGAACGTAATATCGGTTGGATCAACCGGTTAATCAAATCGGTGAATGCTGATATTTCGTTCGTAGCAGAGTGGCAAGTTGCATTGAAAAATTGCGAAATATTTGAGAAAAGTAAAAAGAACAAATAAATTCTTTGTTGAATCTCCTTAAAAAGTAATGTAAAAATATTTGATTTTTAAGAGAATATTTAGTTCAAAAATATTCCCGTAACTTTTGATGTGATCGAACTAACGTAACAAAAAAAAAAAAAAAAAAAAAAAACACGAAAGTTTTCCAACATTTACTTAAACATTTCTAACTTAAACTTTGTTTCATTTTATTAAAATCTTTTTCCACGTAATTTCAATTTAAAAATTACTTCGATTTTTTTTAAGTCAAGTAAATATAAATGTTGAACTGCAAATTTCTTTTCCAATCTTCTCCTATGATTTAGCAATAATTTTTTAATAATACAACCATCCTTCCATTTGTTAACAATATCGAATGATATTTTTTTAACTTGCTTGCCACTCTGCTTTAGACAACGCCATTTTTTCCGCGAAGAGAGACCAGTGCGAAATTGTTATAAATAAACGTGATAAACAATTGCGAGCTCCTTGTACAAAACTCTTAAGCTGAACTACGTATACCCCTTTATCTAATCTTTACAACCCCGTTTTTGAATGCGCTTAAAGTTTCCAACGTTTATTATTAAACGAGAGAAAAAACCCTAACATAATTTTTTACACAGAAAACGTATGAATAACTTTTATTGAATAACTTTGCAAAAGGAAACGTAAATATGATGACAGTTTAGTAAACAAAATTTATATAATTTATAACGATTACATTTACAGTTTTAATTTATTTTGTTCAATTATATTTCATTGATTTTTCTTTACCAGTAAACTTTGGAAACTTCAGGTACATATTTTCGAAAGGAAAACGAGGTAAACAGAGTAAACGGGAAACAAAAAGAAACAAAACAGATAGCCATCGAAAAAAGTAACAAAAGCCTGTCGCAAATTGAAACAAGCGTATAATTGTTAACGTCGAAAAGTGTTGGTTACGTCGCAAGAACTTGCGGATTTATACTGTAAAAGAAGTGTCGTGTCCAGTGTTGCGGTGGCGCCCCGCTTCATCGGTAAGTGGCCGGTAAGAAGCGATTGGTCAAAGTGATGGGGGTCGCGTGAACCATTACGTTACGCACCTGGTTCACCCGGTACGGCACGTACCAAGCTGGTGATTTCTCGTAGCCGTTCGAGTAGGCCCATTGACGGTCGTTATCGCCACCTGTCGAGAATCACCGATGTCAAAATGCTAGGCACGCGCGCCCTCTGTCCAGATAATCATGCAACTACACCCGGAAAGTGGTTTTACTGGAATTTTCTGAGCGAAGATAAACTGTCTTGTTGGAAAAAAGTTTCTTTTTTCAGGGAAGATGGGTGATTTTCAGGTAGAACTACGCTCTTGAAAAACTAAAAAAATTCAGTTCAAGATAAGTGAATTATTTTTGCAACAAGTAGAGTTGACTTCCTATTGATCTATACCTGGAGATCCGTAACCCTAACAGAAAGATTAATATGAAATCCTATACCGTATACGTATACCTATATTTTATAAGAATTCAACACAGGAACACCTACATAGGAAGCTATTTGAGATTCTGTGTAGAAACCAAGACCATCTAAAAACCCATTTAAGTTCCCATATAGATGATAATTTGATTAAATCATACCCACTTAGAAATAAACATAAGTTTCCGGATGGTAATGAGTTCTTATGTATAGTCCCAAGAAGGTTCCTATGTAGATTTCTGTTTCAAATTCCTATATAGAATCCTGTATGGCATTTTTTTATTATAGTAATAGGTCCAAATCTAGGGTGACGTTTGAAACAGTCTAAATCTTATGTCTAGCAATCTATTTCAGAGACTTATATTTGGTTTAGATTAAATAAAAATCGATGACATTGGGCTGATCTAAACCCATACTATAACTAGAGCTTGACTGGATAATCGATCAAATCTGAATCAAATTTGTAACCATGACTTTTTTAAGAGTTGCATTTTAGAGACCTTGTTATCAGAATAAGTTACCTCCGGGTTGATCTATCATCCAAATAATTGGCATTTGGTGTCAACATTTGGCAGTTTCTCGGTACAAATGATCGTTATCCCTAAAACAATATCTAAGAAAATATAAATGTTAAACAGTGTACTTTATGACGTTACTACAATATTGTTATAAAAATGATAACAACTATCCATTTCTAATATAAAAATTTAAAACCCGGACATCATGATTACATTTCGAGGGAGCGACAGTTTTCCAAATTCTTTTTTTTTTCAGTTTAGTTTAGTTAAAAAAAAAAAATTGCCGTCGGAAAATTGTGCTCGGCAAACTGACGACAACTGCGCTCGTATTTGAATTTAAAACCTAAAAATACATAGGATTTCAGAAGTCTCATTTTTTCGCCTTGATATTTTTTGTGGGGCTGAGTAATCTTTGTGTCCGGTATTTTTCCAACTTAGGATTCCGTATTTCAACACCAAATCGTTTAGCGTATGGGGAAAACAGAACGTCCACTCATGGAAAAGTCAATTTAAAATGAGTTGATTTTATTTAAAAATAAGTGAATTACACGGAAAAAAATTTTACTTGAAAACAACTTTATAAATCATAACACAACACTTATGCCATGCTGTAGAACACAGTAATTTACATGTTGAAATAGCATGAGTCTTACTGATTAACAAACCCTTAGTCAAGGTTAGAGCCAGACATAGGTTACTTTAAAGGCAATTAGAGTAGTTAAAGCTACTGTCATTTTGTAACAAAGTAACGTATTACCATTATTGATTTTAAAAAAAATAAGACGATGTTACCGTTACTGAAAATGTTACAAAAACCAAAAACCAAAAACTGAAAATTGCAGCTTATTATAGGAAATGAGGCATCTTCTGTTTTAATTAGCGTTGGAAAATCGTCAGAAAAAAATCGATTTTTGAATCGATTTTGAATCGTAGCTAAAAGATTCGATACATCAAATGTTGAACACAAAAAATCGAAGAGCGATTCTCTTTTTTCTATATTCCTTTAAATTTGTAAGTGACCAGTTATCATTATATTTATGGAATAGATAATGTGTTCACTAAACAAATCGGATTTTATTCACTTTTTTTGTACAAACACTTATAATAATAAATTTTTCAAACATACTTAAAAATAAAAATGATACATTTTTTTATTTTTTTATTTGAATGTAATAAAATAACATTAACATAATCAAAATTTTATCATAATAATCTTATTATAAAAAGCATATTTTTCTGAATAGTCTTTCAGTAAATCTTTTGAACAAAAACAACGCTTTTGATTTGTTAATTTAAACAAAAATATTTCGCTTGAGAAATTACAATTCGAAATTGAAACAAATTTACTTTCTGCTGATTTGGTAAACGAAAATAAATAGAAGAGCTTTTATTTCCAATTGAATTAGTAGCTGTTTGAATAATTATAAATTAAATAATAGAAAAAAAAAACGAAACGAAAACTAAAGAAAAAAAAACTTGCCTGATCAGGACCACATTTATAACATGCATTATACCCAACATTAAGACCTTTTTAGGTTGTATAATTTCTACTTGGATACAATTCCATGAAATGGTTTTCAAATCTGGAAAATTTCAATCTGACATTGTAAGGTTAGCATTAATACGATTTTTATTTGAAGCTGATTTTTTTCCTTATCTTATTTTTATAAAAAGTAGAGTCCACATATTTTCAAAATAATTCACTTGCTATAAACTGAATTTTTGTATTTGTTGTGAGTCACAGTATCTACATTGTAATACTGACAAGCTAGTAATAGAGAATATGAGGTGCGGTGCGAAAGATAGGATAGGGAATAGAATATTTCGGTCAGTCGGATTCATTTTTGGTGCCGTTTGGTTGGTGCGTATAAATGATGACTGGGTGGGAGGAGGGGGGGAGAATTACTCAGTAAGTTAAACCATTTTCAAAAATATGCACGCAAATGATTCAACAATACACCGCATGATTATATAGCTTGAAAACTGTAGGACGACCTAAACGAGAATTTCGAAAAGATATATCTCTTATTAATTGTTAGATTCTGTGTACATTTAAATAATACTCTTAAAATATTTATTAATTGATAACTATAATCAGTTCATGTAATTTTTCTATATTTTGGAAGAATTTGTGTGTGAACAAATTTAGATTATTTTTAAGCTGTTTATAAATATAGAAAAAATAACGAATCGTCGAATTACATTGATAGTATTCATTTTCGAAAATGTTATTTACAAATGTACATAATTCCAAATTTTTACAAAATAATTAATACAACACCGAGAAAAAAGAATTCGTTTGATTAGCATGACAAATTTTGTTAGTATTTTCATGTACAATACATGTCCTATTTTGTTTTATTTATATGAAAAATATATCAATGTTACTTAAAAATGTGTAC
>JABFOV010005506.1:0-11948 GCA_022817685.1 Aradophagus sp. ZL-2020
CCGATAGCCCTCGAGCGACACGAAGGGCCGCAAAATTACAAGTCCGAGAAAGGCGCTATGGCGAAGTCTGGTTTTGTCGGCGACCGAACAACGATTGATTTGCGATGGCCGAAACGGCGTGAAATCGAAAATAATCGGCACGTAAACACACACACAGACGCGCTCATATCGAACCAAACAAAAGATAACGACGCAAAATAATCAAAAATTCGCTTAATAAGAACTTAAATACCCGCGTGGAAAAAAATACTGCCAGCTGGTCTGGCAATAATCTGGCAAAAGTCTGAATCGTAATTGCGAGTCAGACGTCTGCCAGATTCATACCGTACTAATGCCAGACTTCTAAAATCCGGCACTAGCATGGTATAAATCTGGCATGCGTCTGGCTTGTGATTACGATCCAGACTTTTGCCGGACGAGCAGGCAACTAGTTTTTCTGCGCGGGATCAAAAAATAAAGAATCAAATATTATGCTCGACAAAATAACCATCGAAATCGAAATACTAGAATTCGCTTAATGCAACAGATATAATAAATAATTAATATAAAATAAATTGAAGACAAGGTGGAATTTTTCGATTTTTTTTCAGTTTTTACCACGATAAAAGTTTGCCTAGCAGATTTCTATTTCCAATTCCAAACATTTTTTTTCAATTTTTTTTCAATTTTTTTCAAATTTTTAGCATTTTTGCGATTACTGTATACCATTATTAATAAATCAAAATTTAACTAAACTATGAAGCACTGTAGGGAAATTTCGTTGAAGTTTAATACATTTCGAAGCGTTTTGATTATATTTTACACTAGCTTCAAGTAATTTTTTGCGATATGCATATATTTCTAAAATTCCAAAATATATTATGAGTACGAGATTCCCAACACAATAGGAAAACCAGGTTATACAAATTCCTAGTATGTTATGCATTACATACTTATTGTAGTGGCCGATAATTTCGTTAGTTGTTTTTGATATTCGCTTGTTTTCGAAGCATTCAATAATGGCGGCTAACTTGTACCCTTGTTCCGTTTCCAATGCCTTAAATACTACTAGAATATTTCAGAACTGTATTTGATTTTTTTCAAAATTTCAAAAATTATTTTATCTTCTGAAAAATTGAATGCTTTTTTTAATCATGTGCAATAAGTTATGTAATTTTAAATCGTATGTTTAAAATATAATTAAAGATTCAAATAAAATAATTAACGTATTTGTTCGCAATCGGAGCAACCGAGGCCGGACCGACAATCATAATTTGCATTTTATTTTATTCTTCTGTATTTTGGTTTTTCTTTTTAAATAAAATTTTTTTTCTTTCTTAAATTTAGTGGCCGTTATTTTGATTTCAAACGCGCATGGCTAGGAGAAGTGCGGGGCACGGGACGCTGAGTTTGTGCCGACCGCCGCGGAGAAGGCAGGGCTAGTGCGCGCGCACCCAAAACGGAAGGTCTGCGCGACTGTCATAAAACCGGTCGCGCGCGGCTGTCAGTCAGACATCAAACGTACTTCAAAGTCATCGAATTTCTATTTCATCGAATTTCTATTTCAAAGACATCGATAACTGTCATCGGAATTCACGGGCCACGGATTCTCGCCCGCCGCCACCGTCTACTTAGATTTATCGGGAGCTTATCGATACTCCGTCTTCAATATTTCTGGGTCGTTTCTACATTTTGTCAGGTATTCCTGGACGGTCGGCGGTCTGGACATTGATTTATGTTATTTCAGAGCCTCATACTTTTCCCTCCAACTCATTAATGAATAACCTTTCCTAACAATTCCTTTACATTCATCTCCAGCTGGCGGACATGTAGTCCGTATTGGAGTGCTTTTTTCAAATTTAACAAAGGAAATTGTTGCATCGGTTAGGTTGATCAAACTCCGCGTTGTCAACTCGAACTTTGAGTTTATTTTCATTCATTTCGTTTGGTTTCGGTTGCTGTCACTTTGTTCGCGTAATTACATATTTCAATGAATCAGATCAATGCATAATTTCTAGTGACTTGTAGTCACTACACAACTTGTAGTTGTGAAGCTCCGAGTGGCAGCTTGGGGCACATTTTCTTATTTCAAATTCAATTGTTATTTTCTTTTTCATGTTAATATTTTTATATTATATAGTGTCTCGTTAATTACTTTGAATAACTTAAGGGTTATTACATTTTTGGAGACTCGTAGTCTCAATTAATTTCTTAAAATCATAATCGAATCGTTTGTTACGGCTTTTCGATTCACGCGGCAAGGTGACAGTTGGTAATAGGGTGTTGTCTTGTTATCTACGTCGCCAACTATCTCGCTCAAATCACTTTCATTCTCGGGCAACGGACTTCTCACTCCGGCTCACGCGGAGTAACGCATAAACTATTCAAACTCGAGCCGTCCATTTTTTTTTCTGAAATCAATTATGCGATTTCACTTATTGCGACGGCCAAGTAAACTTTATTTATACAGCGTCGATCGCAAACAGTATTTATTTTTACCTGTTTGAACACATGATTTTCTTGCAATGAAAGGACTCTTTGGACATTTAGATTTTCTTTCCAATTGAACATAATCATCAATGATACATTTAAAATTGGTTTCTTCGAAAATTCGTGGTACTAAAAGTGTTGTCAGTATATTTATTGTACTTGGACATCAGATTCGCATTGGAATTTCTCTTCAAAACTTGGAGTTTGACTGAATAAACGTTTTGCATATATATATATTTATATATTTTGAGCAGTCCACATTTTGTCATCTTTTGGCACATCATTAAAAATGTTTAAGGAAACTTCACCTCTAAACTTGTAAGATTTTTTTCGAATTCTATTTTTAATAATATCTTCGATTACTCTAAAAGCTTTATTTTTTTTTTCATTTAATATCATGTCGTTTCAATTTGTAGATAATATACTGCTACCGCAAGTAGTATTTGTAATGCATTATCCAGTGCGCAAGTGTTCGCGAAAGTAAATTGAGCTTTACAATTTTTATTAATTTTAATTCAGAACTGTTACCATTTTTAAAAATTATTATTTTTTGTGTTTCTGAAATGTCATTGCATCCTTCGTTATATTGATGGTTTTTACCAACATACGAGGTATTTATTTTTTTTCCCCTAATCCTCGCTAATTTTCCTTTTCTAGAGCAGCTTTTCTCTCATCTTTTCGTTCTGTTGTAACACAACTCGAAACGCAAATTCTTTTCTGCACATAATTCTCCTCTTCTTCTTCTAGCTGTATCAAGCATTCTTTGAATAAATGCAGATTCATATTGCATACAGCACAAATATGTGCACCCGAAGAAAAGTGAACATTTTTGCAGGCTTGGCACTAGCTGAAATTACCTAATTTGAATTAACAGGTATATCCGTTTTTTCGTTGTCGCTTTGTATATCTCCTTATGGATTATTTGGAATTAATAAATCTGAATTAGCAGTTATATTTGTTTCATCACTTTCATTGTGTTCATATTCATTATGTGTCTCAGTGCCTTGATGGTTTTCTTTTTCTTTAAGAATGCGCAATCTTTCAGTTTTATACTTTTTAAGATTAGAAACAACTAGGTCCACACGTTTTTCCCCGTTATTAAAATGCAACTTTTTATTTTATGAAACTCTATTTCTACGGGAGCACGGGTGGCTGGAACACGACCAAAGTCAAAATCATCTCGGCAGATATTTGACCAGAGTTGTAGTAATAATACATCTTTCGATAGATATGTTTCTTGCGACGGTTTGAGTTTTTCTGCGCCTAACCCAACTTGCTCGCCGTGCCAGGGTTTGTTGGGGAAAGAAAGAAAAACAATATGATTACAAGAAAAAGAAAAAGAAAATATATTTTAACAAAAATAAAAAGACTTCAATATAAAAGAATACAAAATAAAAGAAGACAGAGTATTAGATAGAAGCGGGTTGCCGGACCTCGAGCAGCGGTACGATAATACTGTAGTAAAGTAATACATTAGGTGTGAACGCTTAAAGGCCTCAATTTTATAAAATCCGGTAAAGGCGCTGCGATAGTGTTCTTCAATCTTGAAGATACATAACCTCAAATTCAAAGTTATATGCAAATAGTGAAATTAGCATAGTTTATCGAGTAACTGACAATTAATGAATCAAAATTAATTAGGCCTTAACAATGCCGGGTTGCGTTTTAAATTATTGCACATCGGGATGTGACGGATTCCCAACGAAACCGTCTTGCTAGGCCACCTATACGCAAACGCTCTAAACTTATAACTCGGAAAATGTCTTTACCTACCACTCGATAGGAACAAGATCTGTTTTGCCAACACTCATCAAGTTAGTCGGAATGCAATAATGCATTTAAAATTGTAATACAGATCTGACATTAATTGCCAGGCTTAAAAATTACGAAAACATTAGAACGCATTGGTCTAGTTTCACAATTTATGTCAACACGACCAAATAAGACATTTAATGACCACTTTTACGAAAGGGGTCATAAATTTGACAGGCAGTAACACACATTGCCCGTCGGCGCCACGCACCGCACAATAGAAGCGTTCAAATGACAATACGCGGACTCCGAGCGCCCACGCATTCCCTTTTAACTACAAAAAACCTTTTCTTTTTCCCTAAAAATGACATATGTTATATGATCCACACTTAACATTCCTAAACCTAAGTACTTCAACGATTGCTAGCTGTTGGCAATCGCCGCCAAATTTGCGCCTTTTTCTTTTTGTTTTAGTTTTGCTTTCTACATTATTATTATTATCATAAACTATTTGTCGTTGGCCTTATTTTTGTTGGCACTTCGCATTAAGTTTTATATTAATTCTGCAATTCTGTGCTTTTTATTCTTTTCTGTTGTGGCAATTGTTACTTTTATTTTGCGATCTTTGATTTTTGTGTTATCTTGCAACTTTATTATATTGTTCATTACTTCGCGACTTTTAATTTATGTTTTTTGATCTATTTTGTTTGTAAAAATTTGTTTTATCTTCTTTTCTTTTCTTTTCTGCGACTTTATTTTGTTAAAAATAAAACAATTGTTGCATGACTTTAATAAATCATATGTGCCTGAAATTCATTCATTATGATAAATTATGATTTAGCTTTCTATTAGCGAACTTAAAACCGCTCAAATCCGGTGCAGAGGCTCGTTTCTTAATTGTTGTATCGATTAAATTATTAAATTGCCGAGAAATACTCGGCAATTTCCTGTCCGTGTGTACGCTCGTGTGCGTGCCACACATCGGAGGGAAACTCACCGACGCAGCCCGCCAATCAACGCCGTGAGTCCCCACCGCCGCTGTAACCGAATTCCTGCCGCCGAGTGACGAGCCGGTCGACGTCGCCGGCACTCGATGACCAAAGCTCTCGCTGACACCACGCTTAGCTTTGGGTTCAATTCTATTTTTCAGCTCCTGCAGAGGCCACGGGCAATTCAACGACAGTAAGTCCCTCAATCCTCGCCTTCTCCCTATCCTTAAGTTCCTTGACGACGAGATTCTCGCGTCAAGGAATTCCTACACTCAATATCTCGGACTTAGCAGCTCCTGCAAGCCCGAGATATTCTAGGGCACCCGACGACGCATCCCGAGTCTGCGTCGCCGTATTCTCGGAAACAACATAAATATCAATTTTATTAATTCGTAGCCTTTTTTCTCCTCCGTACGCGTCGCGTGTAGGCTCGCGTTCGCGCTCGATTATAATTTAAATTTTTATTCTTAGTTATTTAGCGTCGCGCCAATCATTGGATTAATCTTGGTAATCTGTATGTACAAATAATTGGTATAATTGGCTTGGTGACGCGCGCTATTTTCTGAATAAACCTTCTCCTATGCTATATTTTAAATACGCTTTGTAATTTTGCGTTTTACCTTGCTCTGCCCTATCCCGCATGCATGCTGTCATAAATTAATTAATAACTGAAATTAATTATTATCTACAACTTTCAACTTAAATTTAGTGGTTTCAAATCAACACTTTTGATAGTTTTCGCTTAATGCCTTTTATATCCTTATTTTTGCTCACGAACCAGTTTATGCCTGGCTTATTATTTTGATTAATTAATTAAAGCTTAATTACTTTGCTTTGATTTTATATCTTATCGAATTCAGCTTTGTCTAAATCGTTGCATGTCAATTTAAATTAAAACCTGAAATACAACGACCAGCAGAGCTCGATTCACTTCAAAACTACGGTAAGTGAATTTTTGATTGATTTAAATCTTCGCTTGTTTCTTTTGCAACTCTTTTCCTTTCCTTATCCGTCTTTAACAAGGGAATAAAGAGTAACGCTTGTGAAACAAATTTTATTTTTCAGTTTAGTACCTTGTACGAAACTGAGATTGGTTGTCAATAGGCAACACTAGCTGAGAGTTTTTTCCGCGTAACGACACCATAAATTAAGTCCTAAAAACATTTCTTTAAATGAATAGGTGGGATATTTTGTTTATAAGGGCCTCTTGGAAGGCCCATAAAGAGAGTCCAAGTTCATCCTCGCATCAGTTCAAGTTCGACTTTGTGTCAAATCGTCCACTACTCTGTCGCGTAACGTATCACAATAAGTATCGAATTCAATTGATAAGTTATCTGTTCTGTGAGAGTTTGTGCGAGTAACACCCTGAAGAAGGTCATCCTTGAAGTCCTCCACCGAGGAAGAACACTAATACAGCCTCGCCAGTTCTTTGCTTGGTCGAGACCATCCCCGCTGAAGTTCTTCATCACAGAAGAGCATCCGGAAGAATCTCCAGTCTCATCTAAGAAGATCATCTGCAAGACCCTCTTCGGCACCAAGGACCAGAACCACCTCTTACATCGCCTTTGAACGTCACTGTCAAAAGTAAGAATTTATATTATAATAATCTACAAAATTGGCATAAGGGATAATGAGTTGTGACGGAGTCTCAACGAACCGTCTTTTTCCCAACCTATATATACAACGCTTTAAATGAAACTAATATGAAATGTCCTTTCTTGCCACTCGATATGTGCAAAATCTGCCAAACCGGCACCTAGTATAGCAGTCGGTATGCAATAATGCATTTGAAGGAAATAATACATATCTAGCAAATTTGACATTAATTGCTCAGCTTAAGAATTACGAGAACATTAGACTGCATGTGGTCTAATTTCTCAATTTAAGACAACTCGTCACAGCAATTCACTTTATGACCACTTTTTATGAAAGGGGTCATAAATCTGACAAGCAAAACACACGTTGCCCGTCGGTGACATGCGCCATACCATAGAAGCGTTCAATAACAATATTCAGACTCGGACGCCTACGCGCTCCGAGTTACGCGTATTCCCTTTCAGCTGCAGAAATAAAAAAAATCACGACCAAATATACGCCTTTTTCGACGGATTTCTGCAAAGAAAGGAAGTTATAGTTGGCCGAATGTTAAAGTAGTATGCCTTGGCATTTTAAAGTCATATATTCTTTTAAGTTCAGCCCTATTATATATAACGACAATGCCAAAAGTAAGATTAAAAGTTTTGTTCATGGACCAATGAAGAAGAGGTGTCAAGTTAACGCGCTTTTTCATGGATTTCTGTGATAAATGCAAGGTATATTTGGTCGATTACTGAACTAGTCTAACTTGGTATTTCAAAAAATATTATTTTGCTTGAATGAACTTTATTGTAGCTTCTTTCAATGTTAACAGTGATGTTAAATGTATTTTATATATATTTCATGCAGGAAAAGTCTTATAATATACGCCTTTTTTGACGAAATTGTTGAAAAAATGCAAATTGTAGTTAAACGAATGTTAAAGTATTGTGACTTGGCCTTTTAAAATCGTTTAATCTTTTAAATTCAACCTTACTGTACACACTTTCAATGCGAATAGTGAGATTAAATGTATTCTGCATTGTCAAAACAATAATATATTCCCAATTTACGCCTTTTTATGAATTTCTGCGACAAATGCAAGGTATAGTAGGTCAAACATAAATGTAGTCTGAATTAGTATTGTGAAATCTTTTATTTTTATTGAATAATCGTGATCACCAAAAAATTCTTAACGTTGAAGTGCTATTCCTGTATCATATATTCAATAATATAACAAAAATTTGAATTCTCGTACGCCGAGATTCAAATCCACATGCGTCGGCAGCGCCATCTCTGACCGTCGCTGTGAATTACGTATACAACATGCGTAAGAGCAGCTAGCATTGACGCGTTCGCGTATATTCAGATCGTTCGTAGATGAGTGATTATTGAACGACGTCAAATTGTTTTAAAAAACATAGCGATACCATTTTTGGTTGTGTGAAGGAGTGTTAAGATTAAGTGTGTAACGGAATACCACATTCCTGAAAACAAATTAATTATATATATATGAAATTTAAAATCAAAATGAGAACACACTTTTCAGTAGTGAAATGACGAGTATGAGCACCCAATTGCACGTGCAAAAGTTCTCTATTTATCTAAGATGAGAACATCTTCTTGATCTTCATACAGCAAGAATGAGCACCTAATTGCAGGTGCAAAAGTTCTTTTATTTTATAAAAAGGAAAAAGAACGAAAGGGTCAAGCAGTAGGCCCAAGCATAACAGCTCACGAATCGCTCGTTAATCGATCACACGTGTTCATTTATCGCGGCCCGCGGCCGAACGAGATACATGTATATATATAAACAAAACCCGAAACAAATGTCTCAAGTGTCACCACTTGAGTTTATGACCTCAGTCCTCTTTCTTATTTCCTGTAATTGTCCTCTCACCTCCTAGGAAATTCAACTAAAATACAGCTCCAAATATGATCAAATTACCACCAAATATAAACACAAACTAGAAAAGGCTATTTAAGAGGTAATAAATCATGATATTAAATATCGGAGAAATTCATTTCTAAGAGGAGTTTTTTAGTATAAATACTCGCTAGATTTAGAAGAATTATTATTCATTCTTTCGCGTTCGTCTAGTTAAGTCAGTACAAAAGTTCAATCTGTCAGTCCATGTCAGTCCAGTTAGAAATTATAATCAGTTCCTTAATAAGTTAAGTAAAAATTAGTGAATCGATCTGCATGTCCGTGCTCCTGACGAGAAGTCCTCGAAATACAAGGAAGTCGACACTAGCTGATCCTCAACAAATCAACAACTATAGGAACTCATCCTCTGAAGATTCATCACCCGAAGATCAACAGCATCTCCTGGAAGAATCTCTCCTTGAAGATCTTTTGGCGCCTTCACTCGAAGAATTCTCACACGGAAGATTTTTTATTTAGGATTCTTGTTTACTATCTGTAAGACTTTAAAACTTATATAATAATCAGAATAAGAAACTAATGGAATTTATAATTAATCAATTTAATTTTAATTGGAATAAATTCTTCACTTATTTTAAACGGATTACCTTTTTATACATTGGTTTCTTGTTCCATTTTATAGAGCGTTTACCTGTTACTTTCTTATTATTTGTGTACTATTTACTATTCTTCTAAAAGGGTTTATTTAACCTCGCTGTTTGTTGTCAGCTGTCTAAGAAGTATGCTTAGTTAATGAAGAGATTCGACTGAATTCTTTTCACACAGCTGCAACGACATCTATTGATTCAATCAGTAACCTTAAGTTATAAGTGTATCTGTCGGTATTAACCTTGTAGAATAAATTTAACTCTAATTATTACATTCTTTCTGTTTCTTCTTTTTATTCTTCCCTTCCCTTTCCTTATTCATTTCGAAGGAAACAGGTAAGAACAAAATTTGTTTCCAAATCCGTCACAATTTAAATATTCAACATAACATGAGTTTTACTGACAACATCATCACCATAATTTTTTTCTTTATTATTTGCAGTTATCCTTTGAAAAATGAGGAGCTTATGAAAAAGTGGACTGAAATCATTCCTGTAAAAAACGAAGTGAGCAAATATTCATATGTGTGCGATTTACATTTTGTTGACACAGATTATAAACTTAGAGATCACGGCTGGCGTTTGAAAAAATCCGCTGTACCCAGTATATATTGCCTCTAAGGATAAGGAAAAGGTTTTTGTTAATAATGTTAACTTTATATATATAAGAGTTTTATTGCTGTAAATAATAAATTACATTTAAAATTTTCAGCCAACTGATGGAAAACTTCTGAAAGAAGGACAATCCGTAACAACAATCATTTCACCTGTTGATAAGGTAACATATACATTTGACTTTCACATTCGTCATTGTATACATTCGTCTCTGAGGATGAAAACAATTTTGTTTTCAATTTTTATTGAATAATTAAAATTTCAACCTGCAAACTTTAAGTATCTTAGAATTATCTTTTTTTAAATATTATATTACATTATAAATATTAAATACTATTTTAAATTATATATCATTTTCAGCCAAATGATGGGACACTCGAAAAAGAAGAAAGATCCGAAACGGCAAACGTTTCACTTGCTGAGGAAGTAACTTATTCATTTGATTTTGACATTTGTAATTGTATATGATTAAATATCTGAATATTTGTGAAAATTTTGCAGATTCACATGGATGTCGCTTGTGATGGAGCTAGTGAAGTCGCCTGTGAAACCGTTCGTGAGAAAGTCGTAACTAGTAATGAAGAAGCAATGGACACAAATTTGACAGGAGATTCAAGTCAGGAATTAAGACCATCTATAAAATGTCCTCAAAAAAAACTTGATTTAAAAACTGTACGTACTTGTGTTTAATTTGATTATTGTTTGTTCCATTTTTTTGGGCAAAATTATTCATATTTTAATTTAGCAAAATGAATGTAAATAAGAAATTTGTTTTGATTAGTAATTTCATTTTATTTTGTAATAGGAATTAAAAACTGCAACTAAGAAAGGTGTGACACCGTCCCATAAGAAGGACAAATTGAGACGAAGAATTAAGTTATTGCAAGATCGACTTCGCCGAAGAGAGGCCAGGCTGAAAACTGTTCAAAGCATTGTGAAATTGCTGAAAAGCAAAGGTAAATGCACTGAGCTTTTAGAACATGTGCTTTTACAAAGGTTTTCGGATTTCACTTTTGATATTTTGAAAAATGAATTGGAAAACAATGAAGTTGGTAAAAATGCACGACGGTATTCGGATAAAATCAAGGATTTTGCTCAAACTGTATACTTTTATTCACCAAAAGCATACAATTTTTTACGTTGTAAACTTCACTTGCCGAACGAATCATCTTTGTGACGCAGCTTGGTGAAAATAGTTGTAAGGCTGGTTTCCTTGACAGTGTTTTTGAATTTCTTAAAGTCGAAAGAATGCGTTCAGATTTTGTGAAAGATGTTGGTCTAATTGTGGACGGTATGTCCATTAAGAGTCAACTCGCTGTCGATCAAAAAGAAAATACTTTACGAGGATACGTTGATTACGGTAAAGCAGGAGAGGAGTTGAATTTAAATTACAATCGTGACGAATTAGCGACCGACATGTTAGCTATCCTAATTGTGTCTTACACAACAAAATTCAAAATTCCAATTGGTCATTTTTTTGTCAAAGGCATAAGTGCCGATACCCAATCTAAGTTGATCAACGCTGCAATTGAAAAACTTTTTGCTGTTGGAATTACGGTTAGATCTGTAACCTGCGACGGAACGACGACAAATATTAGTACGTTTGAAAAGTAAGGGTGCAAATTAGACTTCTCCGTCAATCAAGTCCCGGTGACTTTTTTCAGTCACCCTGTGAATGAATGCAAAGTGTACGTCATTTTATATCCCTGTCACATGTTGAAAATATGTCGCAATATTCTTGCAGCAGGCGATATTCAATCTCCCACCGGTACGGTCTCCTTTCGTTACATTAAAGCGTTACATGAATTTCAAGAACAAGAGAAATTTAAATTTGCAAATAAATTGTCGCGAATTCATGTGAACTTCTACAACGAAAAAATGAAAGTGGCTCTCGCGGCTCAAACGCTTAGCAGTAGTGTAGCTGATGCAATTGATTATCTTCGGAAAGCTGGATGTCCACAATTTGTAGGGAGTGAAGCGACTTGTGAATTTATCAGAACAGTCGACATGTTGTTCG
>JABFOV010005507.1:0-11952 GCA_022817685.1 Aradophagus sp. ZL-2020
CAATATACCCGGATTTACACAAAACAAATTCATTTATACTTTCATTACATTCATCTCACGATTCTCAGCAAAAAAACGAAGGTAAATCAAACGATTTACTTACACGAATTTAATTCGTCAAGTTATAAAAAACCGTCAACTATAATTATCCGGTCCAAGTTACAAGAATCAATTTTCAATTTCTCGTGGATTATTTATATCGCAATGATCAGAAATGAAATTCGTTAGCGCGACTATTTGAAAATCGCTGTCAGATTTTTTTCTGTTTTAATTTTTGTCTTTTTTTTCTTTTCTTTTTTTTTTTGTTTTCAGCCGCGTCGAGGTTGTACGTGCTTGATCAACATTACTTAATCTGAAATGGGTCAGTAAAGATGAAAAACGTCACGATTAACCAGAATTAATAATCGAATGTTCGTTCGGGCGTTTAATTGAATTGAAATTTGTCCGTTTGATCGAACGCGATGCCACTGTACCGGCGTTACAACGCTTCCGCGAAAGTATTTGATCAACCCTCGAGTAATTGTTCTATATCGACTATCTCTCGAATCACACATGTCAAACTGATAATTTGATCAACAATCCGGATGCTATATTCTATTTTGGCCAATACAACTATTTTAGTCGTCATTTACATTGATCCGCAATCCAATGTTCCCAACATAAATTCAAACTGTTTTGTCACGTTATCAACATTGCTGCGCGACGGCAAAATATGTATTTTCTTCGATGACACGAAACGGCCAAATTCAATCCGGTTGATTTCGCGTGTTGATATAATGCGACGAGAGTTTTCCTGGCGTCGGTCATGATTAATTTTAGCGTACTGTATACTAATTTGTCGCTCGTCAGCGTGCTGCAAAATCGTTCTTTTTTCGCAGATAGTTCCTTTTTTTCATTTCAACATTTCTACCGAAGAAGTCATAGAATAATTGCAATTTTTTTTCTATAATCTTCAGTAATTCTGATGATTCTGATTTGAAACCTTTTTTTTTATTCGACTGCATCAAAAATTCATTATAAAACAAGTAACAAACTTTTTGCTATTTTTCTGGCAGATAGTTTGAGCTCCGAGCTTAAAGGTTGTTCCTTTTTTTTCCCCCGATCCTTCCAGTTGTCAAGTGGACAATTAGTAACAAAGCTTCAGTTGAATTTTAATTAATTCAGTTTTAATTTAAATTTAATTGAAGCGCATTGTTTGGTGAAAGAGGATGGTGCGATGTGTACAGCCTTTTAGGTTTTAATCATGAGCCGGTTTGGGAGTAATTAATCTACAAATTGTCCTTTTTTCGAAGAAACGTACAATTATGTGTTTCATACAGAAGTACGTATTATCGACATCAAAAGTAGGACTATGTAAAAAAAAAGTCAACATTTTACACAGCTCTTTTTTACGTCCGCGTAAAACAAATCGACACCTTGGGAGTTTTAGAGTTGAATAAACGGACTGCAAACATTTTTGTTCGTTCGCACAAAAAAGGACGAGTGTCATAAGTTTAAAATTAAATATCATATAATTTAAGAGCTGCATACTTTTCCACAAACGTGCTTAAACAACGCTCGCGAATTTAACGTGTTTTTATTTCGCAGTCTCACATTGCGGATTTGAAGAATTATGTAAATTTTAAATATTAAAGACGAAACGTTAAAAGTTATTATTTCAATGTTGAGAAATTATTACTACAATTGCGGCCACTTGCGTGATAATAATATATTAAACGATTATTGTACAAAATTGATTTAGTGAAGTATCTGGGCTGTACACTTTCAACGGCAACTAAAAAAGAATATGTTTAACCCTACACATGTATAGCGATTTTTTCACCTCTAAGTATATTGTGGGGTACAATTGGACCACAAATTTCAAACAATGATTATTGAGGCAGTTTTGTACGTAAAATGTTGTACGTAAAATTTTAAAAAATTATGCTTTTTATTCTTTTTTCCTTCTTCATATAAAATAAAAAACTGTACTTGAGTCAGGAAAAAACTAGGGTGCTGTGTGATAAGAAATTGCATTTTTTAAAAAATTTGATTTTTATTAACCTCAACAAAACACTAACGTTAAAGATATTGCGGGGTACATTTGTACCCCAAGATGACTTCAACAGTTCACTATATCAACAATTCAAACCAGAACGCGTTTTTAACGTATAGGAAATGTTACCAAGGGTTCACTCGTAATTATCGTTAGGATCATTGGTTCTATTTTACCGACTGTCGGTTTTGAGAACAGGTTGAAGATGCGCTGGGGTCCATTTGGACCCCACGATATACTTCTAAGATTAATTTTAGAATAATAATGAAAAATTGATTGAGCACTTTTATTTAGGATAATCAAATGTAAATGTTGTAGGTTTTATTGGCAAAAAATAAAATGTCACATAATTTAATATTATCGCTATAATTAAATTAACGTAACCTCAATGTGAAGTAATTAAATAATAATTACATTTTTAATACCGAGTAAAGTAGCAGAAAGTTAATGATTTTGGATATGAACAAAAAAAGCATTTGTTGAAAGACTACGCGTAAAATGAGTCGTGAAACTTTCATCTAGATATATGAAATTTAATTTAACATCAAAAGAATTTTAATTCAATATTAAATTCAATTGATTTACTTCAAATTCAATTGAGGTGCATTTCATCATAAAACGATTTTTTTTTCTTTTTAATTAATTTAACTTTAATTGTTTTTAATGAAAAATCAAATAAACTTCGAAAAGACATGAAATATTTTTTTAACGATAACGAATACTCGATAGACTTCAAAATTAATATTACTTTTACTATCTGTAAAGTGTTTCAAATAATATTGATGATGTGCAAAAAATTTCTTTGACAGAAATTTTTATAAAACACATAAAAAAATTTTCAACGTTCGTAAAAGTAATTACGAAAATTATGATTATCGAAGGATGCAAACTTTAAATGAAATTATTTCGACGTCAAAAGTTGATTTAAAAATATTTATTAAAATTCAAACAACTTTGTATATATATAATGAAAAGATAAATTAATTAAAATGCATTGATGTAATTGTAATGATCGTAATAAAATTACAAAGTGAGAAAAATTGAGCATTGTTAAACTTTATCGAATGCGTAATTCATTTATCGCTTATAATCGATAGCGTATATTTACACTTTATATCACATATCAAATTTTCGGAATTGACGCATTTGTTTATCAGTAAAAAAAAAAAAATGTGTCTTCTATTGTAAAATAATTACTTTTCATAAAATAACTGATGAAATCTCGCCTCATCTGAGAGATTCCATCGATTGATTATTTTTGTTTTTCTTGATTACGTTTGTTCAACTTATAAATAAAAAAAATTCAAAATGATATTAATTTCCGATTGGAACCGTATTTTGCTTCATCGTAAAATACTTGAATTGCTGAAGAATGATGGTGCAGAAATATTTTGTCAAGTTAAAACATTGAATACAACAAGCTAGTTTTGTAATTATATTGAAAGTTTGTTAAAAAGTAACGTTCGACAAATGACTTTTGCTGATTCAACATTATCATTTTCGAGCGCCTATCTCTTTTCTTTATAACTTCTTCAATATGCAGCGTAATCGAAAGCTCGTTACGCCGTCGTAAAGATTATCAACGTTTACCGAAAGTTCGCAAAAGGGTCAATACAATTTACGAGCATTGAAGAGCGTCTCCGAAAAATGATTATGAAATCGAAAGGTAATTTATGGTCGTAAATATTTAAAGTTCTAATTTAAAACTTTCAAAATATGATCTCGGCGGTTGAATTATTAAAACTAAGCAGAATAGATTGATTTTCGGGATTCTTAGCGAAATTTGCGCTCGGGCTTGTTACTTGTCGATAAAACTCGAAACTAAAGTGCAAAATAAACAGCCCGATAATGTCTTCCTTTTTTCTTCCACGGCCGTTCGTTTCAATTTGTTTCTTTCAATGCGTGAAATAAGAAACGGAAGCATTATGCGAAAATGCTCGACGAGTACATTTAGTAAGTTTCACTAATGAAATGATAACATTAAACAAAGAATTTTAAGTTTGCAGTATTTTACTACTTCTCCCCGGACGGTCATGTAGTTAATTATCAAAAGAGTAGACTTTCTTACAAAGGTGTTTAGATTTTGTTTATACTTTCTTTTGCCAAGAACGTTAAATATTTTGGCAGCGTACTTGAGACCGTAACTACTCTTAATGAATTTTTATTAAAGTTGTGTTTGATATTACAATATTATTTTTAATCTTATCGTTACAAAGAATTAACATTATATCATGAATATTTCATTTGTTTGACGATAAAATGTTTAATTCATAATTTAAAAAATCAATCATTTTTTTTCTCGATTGAAGTTGTTAATTATCTATTCTCGTCTCTTTTTATATTTCATTTCAAAGACTAATTCGACGTAATATTACTTTATTGTCTTGTCTCACTGCTAACTGTTCCATCAAAATTACGGCTTAATTTTTACGCGCAATGTAATCCCGAACATAATTCACATTTGTTTGCAAATTTAATGTCTCGAAATGAAGAAATAGGGCGCTTTTAGTTACTATTCGAAGACAATTCGTCGTAACCAACAAAGAAAGATCCCGTAGTCGAAACAATCTATCTACTGAAGGATCTTAATGACTACTTCTTACAACCAATTACTGCTATATGTCTCGTCTTTTGTTATTGTTGTTGTTAAATTCCCCTCTATGTTAACGGCGCAGAAAGCTCACTCATGTGAAAACTGAATTCAGACGAATAGGTGTCGCTAGTTATACGTACTCGCATCTTTATCTCAAATTTTAATTAATAGCATTGTTCATAGGACAATTAAAATGTATACATTTTAATCTATAGAAATTACGCATAAACGTCATCTTGAAAATATTGAAACGGTGAATAATTGAAAGAAAGAAAAAGAAATTTGAAGCATTTTAAAATTTAGGGTATCTTCAAATGATTGATTATTTATCGTTTTATTCGATTTCATTTTCGAATTCACTGTAAATTTAGATGTACTGCACTCAGAGAAATAAATAGTTAAAAGAAGTATCTTTATAATTCGTTTAACTATTTCTGATAGTCAATTTTATTATCTGGAGGTAGTCAAAGATTTTCTGAAAATAATTGAGAAGTTAATTATCTAATTAATCATAGTGAATACTAAGATTATGAAATATATATATATATATATATATATATATATATATATATATATATATATATAACTATATACGTTATCAAAATGATTATTTATTTTCTAACTATCTAGATTAATCATCTAAATAATCAATTCGAATATCTACATCTCTCAGCACGTTCTATCGATTTTGCAAATTATTATTTCAAACGTTAACAATTATTTTGAAACAAATGACAATTATTTACTAAAAGTATATTAATTAAAACGTTGTCAACGGCCAGTATAATGTAATTTTTAGTGGTTCTCAACAGAAGATCTAATCCGCCGTTGCGGCGTTGCTTTTTAATTGAAAGACAATTAGGAAGTTAAGTTTTGTGACAGAAAGCTATGTAGTTATGACTTGTCGATGTGTCGTGAAACTTGTTAGAAACTACTAATTGTGTCTAACCTCAATAGTAGCGTCGGACGGTGTCAAAAAATACTACTAATAGCTATCGCAGTTACTGATGTCCGAATATTGATATTCGACAATTATAAATTCCGCGTTAAAGGAAGCGCGCTTTCGACATAAGTTTCGGAGAAATATTTGCACTAGTTTAAAAGGGATCAAGTTTTAACTATTCCGCCGTACACTAAGTTTGCTTGAATATTAATTCATTTACTCGGGTTTATTGTAAATCGATTTTGCATATAATCTGCACTCGAGTGACGAAGGCTCTAAAATATATCAGCCAAAACTTTGTCATTGTATTTATGAATTTTCGATGTAATAATTGACATTTCCTAGCGGACAGAATGTTAACAATTTTAAGCTGGCTTTTTTTTCCTTCGCAATTTCACGCAGCTTGTATTGACTTCGTTGATAAGTCAGACGGAAGTTTAATGAATATAATCACAAAATGGCGTGTCAAATTTTAAATGAAACACTTCTTTTTATCCACTAAAAAAACGTCGGTGCGTTGTCGATTGAAAATAGCGAAATAACGACGCTCGACTGCAGTGCGATAAATATATCGCTGATATAACAATTCAAATTGTTGATCAATAATTGGTTAATATTAATAACACATTTTTACTTATTTTGAAGACGGTAAGTTATTGTAAAAGTTATTATAAAGTTATTGTAAAGTTATTAATTTCAATGTTAAGAATAGCTCTCTGCAGTATTAGTCAATTTTTTTGAAGGACCTTCCCGACTACAATTTTACAATCCACTGTTTGAATGTTTCAACAGTGCTGTGTAACCGACTAATTGGTGTCCGCGCTTTTTTAGCCTCTCAACTTTTCAGCTTCGAATGGTAGTGACGCAAACAACTTGGTAGGTAATTGTTTTGCCCACTCGTGGTGAATATTAACAAAATTGCATACAAAATGTCGTTTTCGCGAAACAATGCCATGATTTTGCAAAATCATTTTCTTTGCCCACCGTCTCGCGTAAAGGGCGGCCTGTTTTGTAGCATGTAACAATGCTTACATTGTTAGTTATAATCAAATAGTCATTTTTAGGAGGCGGCTGAATCGCTCGAGGCTGCCAATTTATTTCTAATAAAATTTAGAATGAAATAAAGAGTTCTATTTTAAGTGTCGAGAAAAAAAGAACTGACGTTAAAAATATTATATGCAAGAAACGAAGGGAAAAAATAGAAAAATGAAATTGTTCGAATAAAAAATAGTTGAATTAAAAAGTAACTTTAAATTCACTATGACAAAATAAACATAATGAAGGAACAAATTAAAAAAAGGTAATTTAAAATAAGTTTCATTTTGTAGTATAAAAAATGTCTTGAGACAAGAAAGTAAAAAAAGTAAAATAAAATTAATCCTCCAATTCCCAGCAATATTATTATGACCAACTTAACGACGTTTTACCAGGTATAAAAAACAAGGTTTTCTTGCACTTGTTACAAAAAGTATAATATATATCGTGGACGAAGATTGACTATTTCTACTCAACCAGTTTTCATTAATCGACAAAAAATGTTGAACCTCGTTTGAAAAATCCACCTTTGTAATCATCAACTTTCCTGGATGCATAATATTCTTTTAAGAATTACTTCCAAAAAACGTCACAGGTGTCGCATAAATTTTGTTGACTCAAAAGCGAACTTGAACCGCGCGAACGTGTTAACAATATCGACAATTACACCGAGATGCCGCGCCTGTTTACGGCTAGTCCATCAATCAATAATAACATCTAATAATATCGCGACAGATCAAGATTATTATTCAGCCGAAATAACCTATCCGCAATGTCCATTTTAATTTCAGTTTATCCGTATGCAATAAAACCGTCGGTGCGAAAATAAAAGTGCCATTGGATGCCAGCGATTTCGCATTTGCCGCCACATTACTTATGACGACGTTGTTAATTCGATTATCATAATTTTCAATATTTATGAGCTTGTAATTAATTGTACTTCTTTCGTCGGGCCGGCCTTTTTAACTAGTTAATCTTCAAATGCGCAGCAACCCCGCGACTGGATTATCATTATAAAATAATTTCGGGCGATAGAAGATACATTATGAGGCCGCGTAGAATGCTGATTATCATATGAATATTTACCGCATTATTCGCTTACATCGGTTTGACTTGTGAATTTACACGCGAAATTTCGCTCCCAATTAATAACCCGTGGTGGGGACAGGGGGGGGGGGGAAGGTTACGTCGAGATTACATTTTGTCACCGGCGTTCACGGTATTGATTTATTTCTTCAAGGGATGAAAATAATTGATGTGTACTTAATTTGAATTTACGTTGTAACATCCCAGCCGTAACCAGTGGATAGCAATAACTGACAGTAATAAGCGTGCGGAAACAAAAATTGCGAAGTCCGGTTAATTTCATTTTAAATTACAGTCGTGTATTAACCAAGGTGTATTTAAACCATAAATGACCTTTTTCCTCCTACTAGCACGAAAAGTGCCACTTTTCTGCCCTGTTTTTTCAGTGAAAACTAGAACTTTTCACTCTTCTTTTCCCAATAGTATACAGCGCAACAAAATGCAAAATATTGACAATTCTCGACGAGTCAAAAATACCTCGCATGGGTCGGGAAAAGCTAATTTTTCACTTTTGTTGCACACTGAACTTCATATTCTTGTATAAATAAAAATAAAATAAAGTAACCAAATATTGGATTGGAAAATTGTACTTATCTACATCAGTGTGTAAAAGAATTAAGGTTTACAAATCTGCCTTGCTTCTGTCGTTTCGTTGATTAAAGAAAATGACATCTTTTCCGCACGTATGATAAAAAGTGTATATTATTGGCTAGAAGTTGATATCGACGTTTTTACGACATGTTCGATGCTCTCAAAACAGTCGATCGGAGACGCGAAACCAAGTCAGTTTTACAGAGAATTTGGGATGTATTATGTAAACTTTGATCTCAAGTTGCGTTGCCGTAAAAGTGCGCTTGGTTATTTAATTCATCTGGACATTGAGCCGCTTGTACATTGTATATGGTTAAATGATTTATTCAACTTTTCAAACCCGGTTGTTCACGTCTTAACCTAACGTATAATGCATTTCAAAAGAGTCTTTTTGTTTGCTGAATTATTGATCCCCCGTTATATGAGGGTTACACAGCAGATTGATTAAAAATTGGAATTCGATTTAATTAAAACACAAAAAAAAAAAAAAAATCGGTCTGCTAATCCAAGACCTTTTGAATTTCGATCGCGAATCATCGAATTTCAGCTTTGAAAATTACCGGCTGCACGTGTGCACTTGTTACAGGCTGGGGTAATAGATTATCAAAGTGCATTGAATGAATGTACAATGGAAATGCATCTCCTATTGCATTTTTTTTAACATCAAAGTTCACTGAGTAAAGCCAGAAAGGTCAAATCTGAAAAAAAGTGACTCACCATGCGATTTTCAGTCATAGCAGTACCATATCTGATCAAATTTGGCATTCCCATTTCATAGAGGTGAAAAATCTTGTATTTCAAAATGAACACGTGCATTCTTACACTCATAAAAATAATACGTTATTGGAATCGAAATCGTGGTTTGTTAACATGAAAATCATTATATTTACTGTTAGAATAGCTTTATAAGAGAAGTTTCCTCTTATGCGTTTTCATAAAACTTCGACAAAAATACTTCAGCTAATAGGCTGTCGATTGTTTTCGAATTTTACGCGAAATGGTGCTTCATTGCTTAAAGAATTCATGTGTGAAATTTCATCGAAAGCTCTTTGGTTTTCTTACCGTGAAAGAACTACCTTAAAACGACCAAATTACTTTCTTTGAAGTAAATGTAATGTAATTTGAATCGTTCTCTTTTTCTGCTCCAAATGAATGATTTGAACTTTGACAAGGTCAAAATTAAAATGAAATGTTACTTGTTTAAAAACGAAAGCCGGCAAAATCGAACGATTTGAATAATAATTGAATTGACTAATGAAATTATGTATGTATAATAATTTTCTGAACATAGTGACGAACATTGGGATAATTATTTTAGAAGCCAAGATAATACAAATTGAAATGTGGCATCTCGTCGTTTTCGGATACTTTAACAAATCAAGAGTGCGATTGTTAGAAGTCAAGTACGCAAAAATGAGAAAATCACGAGAGAAAACGAAGCCGGACTTCAAGTTACACTAGAGCAACAGTGATATCGTTCAAGCGAAACGAAGTAAAATACGAATTTACTCCAAATCGTCGTAATGTTCTAGATTTTGTCATTTCACACTTGGATTCCTTGATCTCTGTTGCAGGGCTACTGTCCGACTCGTCGATTGTTTCGGTTCAAAAACCATTTGCTTCTGAACATGAAGGATCTCACGCGGAAAACTGGTTCGACGAGTATCTTTAAAGGATTTTTTTTGTGATTAAAATATAAAATTCAGCGAAAGAAGTTATATTTAGAGCGAAATTTAAAACTTCGAATCGTTTAACATCGACCTTTATACCACAATGCTTATATATTTAAATATGTTGTTATATGTATAACTTTATTTTTAAAAACCTATTTTTCTATTGTTGTTATCAGGTTTTGTTGTTAACTTTATGTTCGAAAATTTTATAGTAAAGTTTGCTTGAAGGAAAAAAAAGTTTTGAAAAATTAGCACTTTTGTTTTCATAAATGTAACCTATGAATATATTCAAAAAAGCAATAATTTCTACTTCATCAGAATTAGTTTTTTTTTTGGTTTTACATTACTTTGATTATGAACTGCGCAATTTCCGATGATCGACTTTTCAAAAAAATTAGCTTCATGAGAGCGCGGCAAACGTCCGGATAATTGTCGTAATTCAAATCAGACTTAAGTACGGCTATCCGTACGGTACTTCACTTTCCGTACTATTTGCCTGACTGTTTGCCATACTATAGCAGTGCTGCTGGTCACTCGTACTCTTAAGCAAACGATTTGTCAAGAGTCTGACAAACTAAAAAATTGTCTCTCATAAGGCTTGAACTGCAACTTTTTTCCCTTTTACAGTGATCAGAAAAGACAATGTTTAATGCTAAAAGGGTAAATTTTAATTTATTAATTAAACATTACGATTTTTATTATAACAAGTTATACTTTGTGAATTTTTGAAAAAAACAAAAAGTAATTTCATTTCTTTTTTGTTTTTCTTTATTCATATATTTTTTTTTTTTTTTCATGTAAAATCGTTTATAATTGCAGAATTTTGTTCACATATCTAATTATATATTTTAATATCATTTTCATAATACACTTAATTACAATCGTAATAAAGGATCACATTTTTATATCGATTATCAATTAATTTTAATAACGCGCAGGAAATTTGTAATATTTTTTGAAACAAAGTCAAACTGTAAACCATTTTGTGTTTTAAAAATTTAAATCAATAAATTAGTATTCACAGTTTTGCAATGGTGAATTGTAATTCAGAATATAATCTATCGACTTTTATATTACACGTAAATAAAGAAATTCAAATTTGACTACATTTTCAGTAAATTTGAAACTTTAATACAGATGTCGTAATCATTGGGTCAGCAATTGATTTTTGTGGTCGTAACAACGTGATATATTGTAATTTCGGACAATTTTTATTAGCACAAAATTAATTAAACTTTGATTTTATCGGAAAATAAATGCACACTACTTCAAGTACATCTTTGTATGCATCGGATCATTAACATTAAAATATACTCAACAAACGTCTAAAAGGTCATCTAAATATTGAATCGATGATTTCAATGTTCTATTTAACGACGATCGCTTTCAATTACTCGCCACTGATTTTAATTACACGTCCAAATTATTCACAATTAGCAAGCGATCGACTGCTCGCGACGTGGCAATTTAAAACGAAAAGACGCGATCGAAACAATAAGAGCGCATTAGCGATTTATTCCCGTCAAAAGTCGCAATTTCAAAAATTTAACATCACTTTAAGGTATTCGATTTAATAGTATGATCGACGTACATTTTTCCGTCTGGCCGAATATTGATTGAAATTGCACGACGAAAATCTGTCACCAGAATTCGTTCTTCTAGTTCAATCACGAGTAAAAAAGTGAAATAGTGGAAAGATAAGGAAACAGAAATAGGTCAAAAGAGAGTTAAGAAATCGGGAGGGGACAAAGTGGGGGGTGGTGGGATGAGAAGGACGGGTACTATACATTTTGTGGTTGAACCCCCATCTAACACTGTTGTTTCGTCTACCTTTCCCATTCTTCCATCCCACGTTAGTTTTGCTCATGTTATTACTGTGCCCGCCTAATTCTTTTATATTAATTCTTACTCTCTCATATATTTCTTCACTATGTTATACGTTTTATATTGTTCCATTTCTCGTTCTTCGACTTTTCCTTGCTTTTTCTTGGTATAT
>JABFOV010005508.1:0-11945 GCA_022817685.1 Aradophagus sp. ZL-2020
ACGTTATTATGTAATCATTATTAATAATTTATGGTTACTTGTGATTGATTGTGGTAACTCTTTGTATACAAATGATGTTTTATAAAAAAAAAATAAGCAACAAATTATTATTAATAAAATGGATGTACCAATAAAGATAATCCCAGTCAACAATGAATTCTCCAATGATACCACCACGTTACACCATGCCGAACGCATGATTAACGAAAACTTTATGCCAGCGTGACGCTAAATTTACTCAAAGTCCGCTACAGTGTGACACCGCTGCGTTATCATAGTGAAGTTTCCTCAATGATATCACAAATATATCGCATATTTACCGCAATTTTAAGAGAATAGGTTAAAACTGAGGTTCCTTGAAGACACCTTTTTTTCAATAAGTTTATTATAATAAACTTATTATATTATGTATTATTATATTATATATGTTATATAAATAAGTTTGTTATAGTAAACTTATTAAAAAAAGGTGACTTTAAGGAATCTTAGTTTTAACCAATTCTTTTAAATTTGCGGTAAATTATGCGATATATTTGTGATATCATTGAGGAAACTTAAAGGATCGTCACTATGATAACGCAGCGGTGTCACACTGTAGCGGACTTTGAGTAAATTTAGCGTCACGCTGGCGTAAAGTTTTCGTCAATCATGCGTTCGGCATGGTGTAACGTCGTGGTATCATTGGAGAATTCATTGTTGTCTGGGATGTCAAATAAAATAAAAATATACTGATTACTTGCATCTTCATTCTTTTGTTTTCATTTTCAAATACAATCGCTTTAATAATGATTATAGCATTGAAAGCCATGTATTTCATATTTTTGAATGGTGATAATATTTTAATCACAGTAAAAAAAGGTGCAACTAAATTTCAAAATCTAGATTCGGCAATGATAAAAATTATTAAAATTGCTATATAAGAATAGTTGTGCTATTCAGACATTTATTGCTAAAGAAATAAGAATTGTTCAATCAACCAATCTTATATTTTCAGCATCAATTCACAAAACCAACGATCAAAAACACAAGTCCCATTCACGAGTCAGCGCATTTTTCAATTACAGAATGATTTAACAATTCCTACGATCGAATTGGCAATAACGCGAAAACAAAATATGCCGTACGAGTGTTAAAATTGGAAAAAATAAAATTTACAAATATAAAATAACGACCAGCCGTTATCGGGGCTCCGGGGTCGGTGAGATTTATGACGAAAATAGCGAGATATATCAGGGCCGGGTGAGCATTGATCACCCGGCGATTTGAATCGCCGTAACATTTGTCAACAGATTTCAGGATTTTCGTCTCCCCCTACCATCCCCTTCGACCCCCCTTTTCCACACCCGATTTCTTTACCAGCAGCCTTGTCTCCCGAACAACTTCAACCGTCCCCTTTAATTTGACTTTAAGTTCTTTTTTTGCAATCCATTCCTCCATTTTTAAGAAGTTTTTAATAAACATATTCATCCCGTTCAAACCTCTTTTACAACTACTTTATAAAAGTTGCCAGATAGACGGATCACAGACATAAAAAATAGTACAAGTTTCAGGTTTGAGAAACGTCGAAACACATACAGAGATCTAATATGTATTAGATTTTAAAAAGCATGCAAGTTCTTGTTTTTCATATCTAGAAAATGTAGCCTTGATATTCGATTTACTATTCAGTTGAATCAACCAAATTTCGATTGGTTTAACGAAACAACCTTACCAATTAATCGAATGATATGCGCAAACATGACAAAAGTTTCCTCTACGCAACTGATTTGATAGCTGTAACAATACACATACTAATTTCTAAATTTTATTTTAAATCTGATTTGTTTGCAGCTGGACTTGTGCCTCCTTCAATTTATCGGACTATTATTTGAAAAGTGATTTCTTTGCAGGCAAACGCAGTTCGACGGCGGCGTCGTCGGCAAGGCGCTGAAGGGGCCGATCTGCACGTACGAGTACTCGGGCGGCGTGTCGATGGACCACTCGAAGGTGGTGGGCCTGGTCGCGGCGACGGTCGCCCATGAAATGGGTCACAATTTTGGCATGGAGCACGATTCGCCCGAGTGTGAATGCCCGGACGACAGGTGAGCGCGGCCCGCTTTTGGCAACCACCGGCATTTGCAAATTTAACGCCGTGCGGCTCAGCGAGCCCGAATCGGGAACGCGCGCGCGCACTCTCGGACAAGCTGTTTGCGATCGCCGTAGTCGAGGGGAAAATTGCTCGAATTTGCGTCGAATCACTCGCCGGAAGTAGATAAAGTCGCTCGGATGAAAAGGCTTTTGAACGGGACGTTCTGAAAGAAACTTTCCGAGCTTCGGCATTCTCGCAGGACGATTATGTCGCGCGCGTTGCTCGAAGAATAATGCGATACAACATAAATATAAATAGGAAAAAGTGAACGGCGAAAGGCGAAGGGAGAGAAGAATTGATAAAATGAAAAATGAGGATAGAATTTGCAGTGCGAAGTTTTGGCGCATCATTTGTAAAGGTTTTTGTGCGAACTTGTTAATGAAATCGCAATATTGGTTGGGGAAAAATTGTTTGATACTTCAATGTTTATAACAGATGTAAATATAAAAGATCACAGATAGTTTATAACAGATGTAAATATAAAATATGTTAAATGCATTTACTTTGGTCAGTTGAAGAAGTCGGTACATCGTGGATAGAAATTTTCTTTCGCGAAATAGTCATTGGGGAATGAACATTATTTAGAAAAATTCAAAAAGGATATTAACTGTGAAGATTGTTATTAACTATAAAGGAATTATATCTCGGTAATATACATAATATCCAATTTATTTCTCAACAAATTCTATTTTCAGGTGCATAATGGCGCCATCTAGTGGTTCCTCAGGTCCAGTTCACTGGTCCAAATGTTCGCTTGATTACTTGGCACTGGCTTTCGAACATGGCATGGATTACTGCTTGCGAAATAAGCCTAAAAGATTGTTTGGCAGTTCAATTTGTGGCAACGGTTTTGTCGAATCGGGCGAGCAGTGCGATTGTGGTTTGAAAGAGAATTGCAACAATCCATGTTGCAACGCGACCACGTGCATGTTGTACGCGAACGCGAGCTGCGCTACCGGCGAATGCTGCGATCTGCAGACCTGTCGGCCAAAGACTGCTGGTACCGAATGCAGGACGGCTGAGCACGAATGCGATTTGCCAGAATATTGCACCGGACAAAGCGAATACTGCCCCGACGATGTATTCAAAATGGATGGCGAAACTTGCAGCAAGGGCAAGGTATGAACCGTTACCAGTTTTTCATATTAAATTTGTCTTTCATCAATGTGCTACACTTTTTTATTTAAAATGAATTCTTCTTCAATTTGAGTTAAATGTAGTATAAACATGCTTAAACTTGAAGCTGCGAAATTTGTTTTACAATTTCAATACGATTTTAAGAAGATGAATTCAAGTTATTAAGCCAAACATTGCAGTTAATCAAACATTTATTGCTTTGAACAAAAAATTTAAAATAATGGTGATTAAATAAAGAAAAAGAAATTTAAATTAAAAGAATCGAATCCGAAAGAAAAAAGTGCGAAAGCGAGGACGCAATTGTAATATTTTATGGAATAATAATACCAAAAATGGTCTAGCTTGAGAATTCATGAAAAATGTTTAAAGCTAGAAGATTTTTCATAAGTGATTTATCAGCGCCGAGTTTCGGATCTAATGCGAATTCACGCAATGCTTAAATTTCGCATTTTTCACTGGCCAAAAAGCGAATCTAAGGAAACGCCGCGGCGTTCGTTCTTTTCCAGGCGTTCTGTTATCACGGTTCATGTCGCACGCATAATGATCAATGTAAATTACTTTGGGGTCCGACCGGATCGTCATCCGACGCGCAGTGTTATGACATGAACAATAAGGGCACCAAGAATGGAAATTGTGGTTACAACAGAATCGATTTAAGTTACACCAAGTGTGACGAAGAGTAAGTTTACAATAGTTATTAATGGCACGCATCAAAAAACCATAGTAAACATATTTAATTTTAAATAATTGAGGAGAATCCAATTTTAATTAATTAAAAATTGTATATAATGAATAGGAAAAAATTTATATAATGAATCCATTTAACCAACCATTTGAATTTCTAAAAGACTAGAAATTCAAATTAATAATTAAAATCGAAGTAAAATTATGTTATTGGTTTAAAAGAAACAATTCAGATGGATTAAATGGTGAAAAGGAATAAAAATAACAATTGACTACGGCAGTAACATTTAAAAGCTGCTTTTTAATGAAAAATGGAGATCTATAAATAAGTTATGTTTCAGGCATATTCTATGCGGTATGCTCCACTGTGCACACCTGAACGAACGGCTTGAATTCGGAATGGAATCCGTAGCCATTTTAAGCCACTCGTTCATCAATAGCGAGGGGAAAATAATACCATGTCGCTCGGCGATCGTCGACTTGGGACTCAACCAGGTTGACCCCGGTCTGGCACCAAATGGCGCCAAATGTGCACCCGGAAAGGTAACTTGAACTCATTTATCATTATGATTACTTCTTTTTATACTAATTCGTTTCTTCATAGACATGTTTATAACAATATTGAATAATAGTTGATAAATTGTTGATTAGAAAAGTTCCATTTGTATTTCAATTATTTGCAGATGTGCGTGAATCAAACGTGCACACCAGTAGCGAACCTCAGGGTCGGAGGTAAAACTTGCCCAAATAATTGTGGTGGCAATGGTGTGTGCAACAGTCTCGGTCACTGTCACTGCAACCATGGATTTCGGCCACCGGATTGTACCCAGCCGGGTATCGGTGGTTCGGAAGATAGTGGACCAGCGGATGATCCTAACGGTAAATACGAATTTCGCTAGCTCAAAACGCGTAATATCACAGTCATTAAACAAATTAATTAATCTTTAACAGTTTCGTCTCTGTACTTCGTTACTTATTTATCTGTGAAATGTTTCATCTTACTTTGAAAAATCATATTACTGTTGATTTAAGTTAGTAGTACATTTAGTAGTATAATAATAAGAATTCGGGAAAATTATACCTTTCAATTTATAACTTGTTAAAATATGTAAATACATAATCAATCAATTACTGATGTGAAATATAAATTGCCTATGTACATAATTTTTATCTTCAGTAAAAAGCTCAAATTTTAATGTTAATTTTTTTTATGGCCACATGAATCATTCTACAGTTATTATTATTTACTAATAAGACAATATAGTATATTTATATTCAGGTATTTATGTATACCTACTTATATACTATGTATGATTTCAGCGAGGAACGACTTCGTAACTGCCATGTACATAATATTCCTAGGCATCATACCGATGCTCGCACTTATAGCATTCGGCGTATGGTATGTGCGCAACAACGCTGGTCATCAATGGAAAAAAGGCGCCTTGTCGCAGTACGTATCTAGTTTCGCATGCTTCCGCGTAGCGGAGCCATCGTCGCAGCGTCGTTCACTGAGCCGTACGCTTGCGCAGATGGCGCACCGTTCGCCAGGCGCGACGCAGCACCCCCGTGGTAACACCCCCGTTGGTGCGGACAAGCTGTTCACCGTCAGCAACAACCTATCGCATAAACTTAAGCCCGAAATCACGCCGCGCGGCCTCATCTCGACGACTAATCCTCGTGTTATTAGTCAAAGCAGCGCGATCGAGGCACCAAATGCATCGAAGAATTTCAAAGGCCTGAAACTGATGACTGAATCAGTCAAACTTGCCACAAGTGGTCATCAGATTCAGTCGCCAAACAGTGCAGATGCACTTTTAAATGCACCAAAAACTCCTGCGCCGTTTTACGACAAAAAACCACCACCACCTCCGGCACCCGCGCAACACCTTAAACCCAAATTCTGATGTTCTTTCCTAAAAAAAGACCTTAAAAAATGACGAATCGCTAATTTTTTTTTTTTTTTAATATTAATTTATTTATTGATTGTTTTTGAATTGTTTTTAACTTTTCTTAACGACAAACACAAAATATATAATTTTTAAGATCGTTTATGCAATTAAAAAGATTACGTAATTTGAATCATAAAAAGTTTTCTAAATAATCTTTAATGAATGCTTAATCGTTTTGACCATAAAATTAATATATGTATCATCTTAAAATTTACAAAATTAAAGTTATATATATCATCAAATTAAAACTAATTTTTTAGTAAATTCTAACTATCAATTCAGAAATATATTTGAGATATTTCTAATTTAATATTCTTTCAACTTATAACAAAATTATCATGACCGTGGCAGGAAAATTTGTACAAATTGAATTTTAGTTAACATCGTTTAAATTCTCTTTTTCAAATTAACTCTACGCTAATGTGATCATGCGACTACAACACATTTAAATAATCCTAGGACTCATATAAATTATGCCTAAGTTACATATAATTTATGGTATTTTGATTAAAAATAATTTAAATGTTAATAAATGTTTATTTAATTCCACCTGAACAAAATTAATAACTACTTAACAAACTACGTTAATTGAAACATTTAAATTGCACTATCACATAAAGCATTGAAAATATATAAAGTAATTATGCGAATATTAAACAAATATTTTCAATATCACGCAAATACAATTTAATATCAATTTATGGCATTAAAATCCTCAACGACCAATTAACATTCCAACGAATTTCATACTTGCCTATAGGTCATGCGTCATGATTTATAAAAAATTATCTAATTGTGCAAAATCATGTATCTAATATTCTATAAGATTTTACAAGGCTCAGTGTAGTTTGATGTACCTATTTTGAATACTTTTTATAAAGTAATTCATAAATAATTATGATCTCTTGCATTTCAATTCAGATCATAAATAGTCATGAAATTTGCAGTAACTCGAAGTATGACGACAAAAAAGAAATATAACGTTAAGATACAAAATCATAAAACAAAATCACAACTATCTTGGAAAGAACTCAGCTTGGGACTTCGATCCTGTAATCTAACGAATGTTCATTGTCTCGAGTAGTTGAGAATTGTTGACGCGAATCGTACTTACGCCGTACTTAGAAACAATTTTACCGGATTGTAATGAAATTTTCGCGTCGAAATTTCGCCAGACCGACAATTGTCTTCCTTCCTTACTTCGGCGTGGTAACCTTTAACGCTTTTTTCAAGCAAGAATACTCACAAACCATCGATTACGAATCGTTTAAACTTCATTCAAAAGTCATACTTTCTTCCGAGAGGCTTTTGTATATCGTTGTACTGTAAGACAAGTTTGTTCGTTTCTGAAAGTACATATCGAGTAAATTTTTATAATCAGAAAGTGCTCAATTTTTAGATCTGATTGATATGTACTTCCAAGAAAACGTTCGTGTAAATGTATTAATGTAAAAACATTATAAAATTAAACAAAACAGAAGATAACAAATCTTAAAAACGATGGTTTAGTTGGCCGTTGTAACGTGTTTAGTTAAGAGCATGTTTGAGCATGTTTGGATGCGATGTAGCACGGTATTAACAAGTTAAAAAACAAGCAAATTTATGCGATTGATTTAAGTGTCGGTCACCCATCCTCTGAATGTCACAACGCGGTTCAGAGAAACTTGTCCCGCACATGCGCGCTGCTATCCAATTGAGCTCAACAAGCCGCGCGCATGCGCATTACGCTTATTAGATTTATACGTTACGCTTGCGCACCTATTGTGACATTTGTAGAGAAGTAATATAAGAAATTTTTTATCTACATGTGTTTTTGAAAAAGAGGGCATGAGCATGCACGTACAGTATTTTAAATGATCTTTTATTATCTTTTTATATTCTTGTGTTTGTCTTGTTTGAAAGAATATTTGTATTTGAATGGCTAAGCGGGCTAATCGTTTTGTTAACCAAAATAAAACCGACCCAAGGTTGCCTGTAACGCGTGAATTTTGTATGCAATAAAAACAAACACACAGACAAACGTTAATAAGACTCCTTCTATACACCTCGAGTAGTCGATTTTTTACCTCCCTCTTCTCTTCTTCTTTTTCTTTCATTACGTGTATAAGGCTTGTGCAGTTAACCCTTTAATCTCTCACTAACATTTCCCTGCATTTGTACAGTGTAGTGCGTCGTTGACCGATTGAACGTATATTGATACATCGCGATTCTCAGCTTGCACGTAATTTACTTTGTCCCGTTGTATTTCGTACTTTAAAAGTAAAAGATCTAGTTATCTTAAACATAGAAAAGAAGTTTTCCTAAATAGTTAATAATTTCATTTAAGTATATAGATGTAAGATAAATTAAAACAATTTCACAATTATTTGTTACTTTGCAAATAACAAAAAGCAAATATTTTTTATAAATTTTGATGTACTTTATATTGGATTGTATACTCGAAAAATCTTACTAAATTTTAAGTGAAAGCCGTTAATGACAGTGTATTGGTCATACATCATATATACATAGATACATTTATATACCAAAACAATTCTTTTGGAAAAAAATACAAAACAATGTATACCAAAACCAATTCGTAATGTTTGACGTTTGTCTAGCATGCGAGATTCGACCAACCAATGCCACAGAGAGAATTTGACGCGTAAAAAATAGTGTTGCTTACGAGATCCCGTCCAAGCCCAAGCTTAATATTTTCTTATGCTTTAAATTGCAGGCTAAATCGGAACGGTAACGTACTGTCAATTAAGACGATCGACCGTTCGAGTCCAGTACCGCGCAGTATCGAGACCATTGACTCGAGCTTGAGCCAGGACCCGGCGTGCGCAAGCCTGCTACCAAAATCAGAGTCAGACGAGCGCTACAACAACAACCTGTTCGGCCACTTCAAGGGCTTCACTATCACTCCTATTAAAATACCAAGCGCGCCCCCTACAGTGCCAGCGGGCACTATACCCACTGTTGCCATCACGACCAATCCACGACCCACGCAGCGCGTCAATCCGTTACGTAGCGCCCCTACACTTGAATCGATGCCAGCGCCATCTGTAGCACCTGCACTGCCACCTATGAATCCTGGAAGTACTGCGCGCCCTCTTATTAGTTGTCCGGTACTCGCGGCAACGACCTGCACGTCTGTTGATCTTGACATACCAAAAGTACCAACAAGAAAAGCCCCAGATATTCCGACGAAACTTAAAGATGAAACCAAATTTGAGGTACCAAGCGTTGGGCCAGAATTTGCACCAGTTAGACCACCCAGACCGACAAGCACACCGCTTACGAATACACTCATACTAGATTCAGAGCGCAAACCAGAAAAAAATAGTACTCTTACAAGGATTGCATCTATCTTAAGGCCCGGACCACAGATTGGTTGGCTGGTCCAACAGGCGACCAGTGGAAAAGACGAGCGTACTAACTCTATGCCTCGGAACCAACAGAGAAAAATCAATAAAGTCCTAGACAAAAATACACTGAGAAGTCTAGAAATATCAAACCCGATTTTGCAGAAAGAAATTGAGATACCGGGCACGACAATACCCGTGGTGCCTGTAGAAGGAGACAAAAGAAACGTGGTAATGCGAGCTCAATCGATGAGGGATACCAAGGTTACTAGCAGACCTAATATCCAGACATTTGGGTCGATGAGACAAACTAGTCCTCAAAAGAGACCAACAAGTATCCCCAATAGCATACGACCAACGTCTCCACCACCAGGACCACCTAAATCTTCGGAGGATAAGGTTGACGGGAAATCTAATTCTATCAAGATCCCAGGTTTACCAGGGTACCAGAACCCCATGCCCAAAATTAATCCTATGAATGAACCACAGGTCGATGAAGTATATGACGATTGTAACTTAAAGAAGATCAGCGAAGAGTCGCCATCCAACGACAATATTTACGCGGTGATAGAAGAACCAGAAAAGAAGGAGCTGACGCAGGTAGATACGGAGTATAAGATACCTAAGAAATTAGGTGTTGGGAATCCCGAGGCCAACATGGAACTCCTCACAGAGATAGTCTCAGAAATTTCGAACAGGAACTTCGATTCCATATACTCGACAGCCACTCTTAATAGGAAGAAGAGGGAGTCAGAGGAAGCGGCCAAGACTGCAGAGAATTCAGGTTCCTCGACTTATGTCAACTCGAGTCATTATAAATCACCAGGTAATGTCTATTATAACTCAAAAAAGTCAACGTCTGCAAGCTCCACCACTAGTTCTGGTTACTTGCCCCCTTCAGCTATTAATATACCAGAAAAAAAGACTGAAGAATCAGTGAAAACAAATCCAGGAGACAAAGGTGCCAAAGAACCTAAGACTCCAACGTCTACGAAAAAGCCCGATAAGGGAACAACAAAACCTCCGTTAAATAGAACAAAAACGCCCCCAAGCGTAGTAAAAACTACGTCAACCAAATCAGAGATGAAGCGACCCATCAGACAAAATTCAGACTCAAGTCTCAAGTCAAATAAATCGAATAGCAGTCTGGACAAGAGTCCAGAGAAATTCAAAAGTGTGCCTTCAAATCAAAGTAAAGACAAGCTCAACAGCCCGGACGTAGTGTCTAGCTGTTCTAACCAGAATGCTAGCAAATCTCCAGACGTGCTCGACAGTAGTAAACCCAAGCCGAAGGTTGCGCCGGTCGCCAGCCGTATCAATTCGTTTACAGACCGAAAAAAGTCGCCAGTAGGTAGCGCCAAAGTTCTCGGGGCAAAGGACGGCAAGATAGCGGATTTGGAGGGCAAAAACGGCGTGCAGCGTGCAGCCAGTGGTCGCTCGCATGTTGCTTCATTGCAACAAAAATTCGAGCAGAAGAATCCAAGTGTCACTGGTGTATCGCGAAAGACTACCGCTAGTAAGATTACAGAGAAAAAGTGACAACTCTCTGAGAGACTCTAGTCCTTTTGTTTTCCAACTGATCCATTGGGATCTGACTGATGTGAAGGTGTTGGCGACTCGGGCATAGATGAAGTGATTTCCGCTTTTCGATAACTGGGTTAATGGTCGAAGTTTCCTCGCTTTTAGCTGGCCTTCACAGCCAAACAATAAAGATCATAATCAGTTGATAATTTTTTTTTCAAGGTCATATGTTTCGAAAAGCACACTGTCATTGATAGTCTTAATTATGTTTAATTACCCACTGTTTTAGAAATTATTGCTGTACAAAAATGGCATTTGTATGTGAATTTAAATGAGAAACTAAGAGCCGAATTGATAATATAATGATTTTCATTGGTTCAAACGTGTGTATATATAAGTGTAACAATAAACTTGTATGATAAGATAATTTATATAAATATAGATATATATTGACAAATTAAATTTAGAGGAGAATCAAAATGAAAGATTTTCACATGGAGAAACGACTGTAGTTGTGTTATTTTTGCTCGGAAATAGATTGACAACACGCCCAGAAGTATTTTGTTAAATTAACAAACATTTTGTAATATAAACCAATATGTTGTTGTTTAAAATATAAAAGTATTTTTATTAAATTAAAATTATGTTTCATTTATTTACTTGTATTAATGTAGAAGAAGATTCAAGTTGAATTTAATATCATGGTAAGGTTCAGCTGAAATGATACTTTACTTTTTTTTAATATATTTATTAAATATAAAAGAACTATCAAATATAGTCATTTTGTAATATTTATAAAACTTATGAATTACGTAATAAAGTAATTTCAAACAAATTACTTCTTGATAATTTGACATTATCATTTCTGAGCGTGAAGACAAAAATTACTGTGATATGTATATCGTACACTGCGATGAAAAAAAAAAAAAAAAAAAAAAAAAAAAAAAAAAAAAAAAAAAAAAAAAAAAAAAAAAAAAAAAAAAAAAATTAAAAAAATATGGGGGCCTCTTATACACATCTGAAAATGACAACAAAAAAAAAAGTAAAAAAATCGAGGAGAGCCGGAGACAATAAAAAAAAATAAAACAAAAAGTATGACAAGTAGACCATGACAATATGCTCTTAATATTATCTTCATGAAATCATACAGAGATTGTTATGTCAGTATATGTACAA
>JABFOV010005509.1:0-11944 GCA_022817685.1 Aradophagus sp. ZL-2020
ATTACGAGCCGGCACTCATGTTTACAATTCCAAGACTTGCCATTGTCTCGGGACTTCTAGCGCCACCTGGCGGGCCTCTCTGTCTCAACTCGCCAGACACGATTAGTGAAATGTTTCGACCATTTCGGGTCGGTATTCTTTATTTTATTTTTCAAATTTAACCACTCAAAAGCATACAACTCGGATTGCAAACAATTTGGAAATTTCCGCATATTAGTATCAAAAGTATCGATATGACAATCATTCAAGAGTTTGCTCCTTCTATTAATTAGACCTTCTACTAATTAGAATCTTATTACTTGATTCTTATTTAATTTATTATTCTTGACTTCCTGACCCATAGTCTGGAAGTCAAGAAGTCTATGTCTATAACGTACAGCGGCTTTCTTTTCATTATTCATCAAATCCAATTAAATTGTGATCTTCAATTTTAATTAAATTGTGATCTTCAATTTTTAGACCCTGTTGCTAAAGATTCGCGAGCTACTTTGGACTCTGAATAACCATGAGCTTTACATGTTGGAAAAACTACTTTGCTCAAATGAAGAGCCTTCATCTTCACTGAGCCAATCGAACAGTCGCTGCCAGGATGTGCCGGACCTCGAAGAGTTCGTGCACAACTTCTACACAGGCTACCCGAACTGCAAGGACTTCATCGCGGACTTCTACACGGTCACGCGAAACACGGGAACAAACATGGACGAAGTGGCGAACGACGCGGTCCAAGATCTGGACCAGCAGCAGCAGAAGCTCGAACAGTCGGAAGAAGTAAAGACCATCGCTGAGGCAAGTTCGGGTATCTTAGACCCGGAAATTAATCGCGTTCTGAGCCAACAAGTCGACGAGCCAGCGAGCCCAGTCGCGCAGACGCAGTACCTGTTGAACCAAGTGTCCCACGAAAACATTACTATTTCCGAGCGCGAGATTCACATAGGGGATTCGCTACCAGACCTCGACTCGAAGAAGCTCATCTCCCAAGCGAATCGGACGCTCTCGCACTTGCTTCTTGATGGTGACTGTCAGAATGAGAATTCCGAGCAAACGGATTCCGGCATCTGCACGGTGATCTCTTCGGAAAACACGAGCCTTTACGATAAGAGTCCGGAGGAGAAAAAGAGTTTCGAAGGCGAGATCCCGATTGACGAAGACGAGATGCAGCAGGAAAACACGAGTTATTCGTGTTCCAATGTCAATTCACCCCGACGTAAGGATTCGGTCAGCGATGGTTCGTGCGTTTGCAGTGCCAGAACTGGAGTCAAGGGTCAAAAGTCTTCGGGTATTTCTTCGAACCTTAACGGTTCTAGCGAGGAGATTGTCGGTGTAGCCTACGGTAATGGACAGCTTGCACTTTGCGATGGTAACCAAAGTGGATTACAGATCGGATATTCAGAGAACTGGGAAAATTTGAATTTAAATATAGAGTCAGGTAATTCGCATAAGGAATTTTGGGGAGATCTGAAGTGCGAAAATTGTCCATCAACTTCGCGTAGTAGTGTCGAGGCAATTGGCAATAGGATTGAGACTTTGGCTAAGGAAAAGACTGCAGCCAAAAGGGCCAAGGAGGAGAAACATAGGAAAAGGTACCAGAGAAAGATGGACAGAAGAGGCAATAAGGCGGGAGAGGAGGCGAAAAAACTCGTGCCTTATTGGTGGGTTCCTAATTAAGTATTTTAAAACAAGTTGCATAAACCAGGATACAATGTTGTGTATTATCCTTTCACGTTTTGAGTTTCAGATAATTTCAGGCTGTAGTAGAAAATAATTTCACTTTGTCACAATAAGAATGGGAATTTTTATTCAATTTTTATTTTTATTAAAGAAATAAAACAATTTTCAGACTATAATTTGTAACTGTCTGGAACTCAAATCACTCAAATTAAATTATTTGAATAAAGCAAATAAAATACAAAACCTTGACTAATTAATTAAATTTAATTGAATTATTTGTATGAACAGCGTGCCAAGCACAGAGAGTTCTCGCTCGAACTCAACGGATCGATGCCTGAACGCGCGACTCGCAAGTTTTGGTGCGAGCCTGCATCCTAGTCAAAACACCCGGCAAATGCCAAATTTCGGAAGTCACAGTCCACACCCAAGTCCACGACTCCAGCACTTTGAAATCAGGAACTCCGGAACAGCCGCAGCGCGCCGAGCCAACGGCTTGAACCAAAGAATACAACGCAATTACTCGCCCCAAAATCGCAAGCTGCTCGATCATCGACGATCCAGGTATGCCATTCAAAAACAATCATCCTTTCAACTCGCAAAAAGTTTACAATATATTTTCATATAATATTCTCAAAAACAAAAAAAAAATCGTACAAAAAGAATTTGAAAATGTATGTATATGTATTTTTGGAATTTTAAATAACTTCTAGATCAGAACAACTTGCAAAACTGAAACGAAAGGACTTGGACAAGAAGCACGAAAAGAGTTCGGATACCAAGACCCGAAAAACCAGAAATAGTAACCAGAACCTGCTGAATGACGGGCTCGGCCCGCGAACCGACAAAAGTGGCATTGTAGTAACAGATGGCGCCACACCCGAACCACGCCACCTGGCGAGTCCGTCGGTAACTGCAGATATAACTGCTGTGGACTCGAGCTCAAGCTACTCGAGTTATTGCGACTCGAGCTCCGAGACAAGCGAGTTTCAGAGTGACTGCCAAGATGATGAAGAAATCGCTCTTGCCATGCAAGCAGCTGAAATAGCCAATAGAAATCAAATTCGAGCTAAGTTCAGGTAAGTTTTATCCAACTTCTAGCAGATTCATGATTGAATAGACAAATCCTGTATGCTCGAATGCGATGCGACATGCTTTCCCGTTCAACTTCCTTCTTTTGATCCAACTTTTGTTGCCAGTCATTGAACATCATCGAAGAAAAACTGATTTTGGTTACAGATCTTCGGAAGATCTAGTGCACCGTTTGTTCGTCTGCATCGCAGGCGTTGCAGATCAGCTGCAGACAAACTTTGCCTCAGACTTGCGCAATATTTTGAAATGCGTGTTCCTGATGAACAGTAGTCAGCCAGTCGAAGAGGAAATTGAGACCAAGGATGCGGGTGAGAGTAACGCCGGCACACCGACCGAGCCGGAAAACGGTTCTCCTGAGCCAGCGGAAGTAGATAATCATGAAAACGGCCCGCATGACGACGAGAACAACGAAGATGACGAAGGTCAAAGGAACATCAGCGAAGAAAGAAGTGAGTGTCCTTTGTATAGGAAATCAAGCTTCAACTGTCCATTAATTGTATACCCATGGAACGTATGAGAATTGAGATAACTCGCTCAACAAATGGGGAATTGTCTTTCAATGTTGACAGTGAAAAATGGTCAATGTTAATATCGATCACTGTTATTGTTGTAACTTAGAAATTAAACTTTTCATGCATTTCATTTTTATTGCAAACTTTTTCTTATTGGTGAGAATTGCTTGCCTTTTTTTTTTCTTTTTTTTTTGCAAAGTACTGGTTTCATCGGTAATGGAATGCTTTTTACACAGCTGTCACATTATATATTTTTATCTACACTCACTAATCGACTTTCTCGCAAGTTTCACATCGACAAAACATATCGATTTATCTCGATCTTTGCAGTCACATTATTTAACCTTCTCTCTTACACAAATAAGCATACGTCGCTTCCTTTCGGAACAAGTTCTATTTAAAGTGGCCACTCATTTTTATTATTCTAAGTTTATCGAGTAAGTGATACCATTTGCTTATTATTCTCCTGTATAAATCAACTTTTTTCCCAAATAATCATCAAATGAATTGATAAATACTTTTATTTCCATCGTTACTATTTTCAATTTTGACGGATTTAGTTCAAAGAAAGTTGAAGGTTACGTCGACTTTTTGTTATAAGAATGGCTCGAAGGGTATGAGTCATTTTTTTAAATATTAAAATTAAGTATCAAAGATCATAAATATTAAAAAGAAATAATAATAATGAAAAAAGAAAATAACTTGTACAGAAGATCCTTTTTAGCTTACACAAAGCATGGCAATGATTTAAAAGTAGTCAAACGATGTTTAAATGTATAATGAGATGATTCATAATAGAAATTGTAAATAAATTCCATACTCTTTGAATAATAAAAATCGAAAACTTAAAGCCATGTTCTATTCTGTCAAAGAATATAAGCTTATTAGTTATTACATGAAAATGTTGTGACTAGCTTCCTTATCTGCTATCGTTTGTATTGTTATAAAGTGTCATTTAATCGTTCTTTGTTGCGCTTTTTACAAATAAAATGAATTATCGCATTGAACTTTAAAACTCATGTGCAGAAGTAACATGAAGAATTCAAATTAGTTATCGTTTAACGTTAAACAATTAAACAAAAAAATTAATAATAATGAAAATGAATAAACTTTAACTTACGTAATTATTGATCAACTTTTTATTGCAAAATAAACATTTCAAGTATGAAAGATGTTGAGAAATCCAAAAGTTCAAGTAATTATTTGGATCATGTGCGTGGAAAGATACGCAGATTTATTTAGCGTATGAAAATTAAAAATTATTTTTTTTCTTTGAACAAAATCTTTTCTACTGATGGTTGATTCATAACTTTCATTTCTGCCTCAGGGCAGAAAAGTACACTTTTTTGCTCTAAGGCAGAAAAATACAGTTTTCTGCTCTAAGGCAGGAAAGTGGCAGTCCCCCACAAATAAATATATGAGCTGATAAATAATGTTAGATAATTTCTCTGCTTTCCACAAATAAAGCACTATTTTAATTGATTTGTGAATTATCGCAGCATCGCCCGAGACGGAGCGCGGGGAGGAATGCGTGGAGCGCGCGCCAGCGTGGATCCCGGACACGGACGCGCCACGATGCATGGCGTGCCAAGCTGGTTTCACCGTCGTCCGGCGGCGGCACCACTGTCGCAACTGCGGCAAAGTGTTTTGCGGCCGGTGCAGTAGCAACAACGTACCCCTACCACGTTATGGCCATACCAAGCCTGTCCGTGTTTGCAACCGTTGCTTCCTGTACCAGGTGACCCCGTTCACCGTGTCCCAACTGCCGCAGACCACCAGCTGAAGAATAACCAGTCACGAATTTTTTATCGCGCGACAAACGCCATCTGGCTCTCGCCTCGAGAACCATCACTGAATCAATGTAAATAATGGAGCTCGCGGTGTCGGTTGCGGGACTTTTGTTCGTTGATCGGTCAACTTCGAATGATTGCTTGTGAGCAGTCATTGAGGTTTATGATAGTTGGTTCGTTGAATTGAGGTGGAAATTCGTTATGCCAAGATCGCAGAAAGAATTCACGCAAAAACGTTGCGATTGCTTTGCGAAAAATGATCATTGCTCGATGATTTTGGAGCGCGAACATGGTTCATAAGATGTCATTTGATGAGCGATGAGAAATGATCAGTGCATTTTGACTGCATGAGTAATTTAGTCATGAAAACATATATTTTTGTGTGTGAGAATTAATCGTTTTTATAATAGTTCGTATGCAAACTATTGCAACAATTTCTCATAAATTACTGTATACATTTATGAGAAATTGTTTCTTTTTTTTTTGTCGCGTTTCATGATCGAGATTAAAAATAAAATTATTGTGTGAAACATGGTCGTTGCAAAATAATTCACTGATAATTTTTTTCTTTCGATTTCAGAAATTTCAAAGAAGATTTACAAGAAACTTGAATAATAATAATCATCATTGAGTATTGATAAAAGATTTATTATTGCCAATGAAACATTTTATACGTTTTTTTTAGTTGCCAATTATTATGTCAAGAGAAGTCATTTGGCAGGGGTGACACCGTTCCCCCTTAAACACCTGGTTTTAATTTTTTATTGCTAAATAATAATGATTCTTTGATATTACGGCATAACGATTGAAAACAATCAATAAAAGAGTCGGATTGATGGACGTAGGCGGCGATCAACGACTTTGTTCCCGCAACGGCAATCCGATGAATAATTTAACGAAAACGATGGTTGTTTTCGTGATTATCTATAATCCATTATGTTCGTTTTACTCAATAATAATTATTTTACATATCTATTCTCTTTTGTAACTGTACATTTGTAATCAATGGTTGGACACATTCCATGCGGCAAGAATTTTTATGTCGTCTTTAATTACAACTTTTGTTTTCCCTTCTTCTTAGTTTTTTGATTTCCGACGTTCTCTTTTATTACTATTATTCCAATTTTACTGATGTAAATATTAAACATTTGGTAATGACACAAAATGTTATCTTTTTCTTTAATTTCTCAAGCCTTTTATTTTTACTTTATCCTTCTTTCTTGTACTGCTTAATCTAAATCTGTCTTTCCCTCTCGTTCTCGTTGCATTGCTTTCACGGTATATTAATGGAGAGAGCAATAAACGAACCCGAAGTACCAACGAATTTTACTTGACCTCGTGATGACGTCACGTGTGAGTTATTTGTGATTCACAGGTGAGTTGCAAATGTGGTATGATTTTGTAATTGCAAAATTAGTATCGGTGCAACGTAACTTTGACATCACTGCAGAGTCACAAAAACTTCACAAATAAATTACCTTAACGTCACAAATGAGTCACAATGCAAGAATTCATAATTATAACTCATACTGTGTGTTAAGTACTTTATAGTTGTGATTCACAATAAAGTCACATCCAAAAATCACAATAAAGTCACGTGTGACGTTATTGTGACTTTTCTGTAACATTAACATGATTGATATCACATTGTTGAAATATTGTAAAATCGCATTAAGGAACCTTTTTTCGACGTATATGTGTCTCAAGTGTGACTCACACATTAGTCACACTCAGCATCACGAGTTCTCATAAAATTGATTGGTCCCTTGGGAATAACTATTCTTTTAACGATTGCATACAACTGCCCACATTGGATAATGGAGTGCCAAATTGTAAAACTGGGATCGAGGTTGTGGAGAGGGGAGTTAGTTTTAGGATGTTTAACGAGTCGATAAGTCAATCATAGAGGCGGTTTTTTGATTGAATCGAAAGGACGATTGTTCAACGGATGATTAATGCTGATCGTAAGACGATCTTTGTAAAATGATTGATTAATGATTTGATGTTTATTGAGTAAAATTTAAGTAGGAATTAAATAAAATTAAGTAAATTAAGTAAACACTCGGTAGTGTTTTTTACAAAATAACTACATTTATTTATTGTTAAGCATTAAATTTTGATAATACTGACTATATTATAAATAATAGTTTTGTGGTTCTAATTTCAAATCATTTGATAATACTCTCTTAAATACTGATCATTCGATGATCTGAAGGGAAGTGAAAAAGATCATTTAATGATGAAAGTAATGTGAAAAGTTAATTTCTGAGAGTTGACTGTTTTTAATGGATTATTTGATAATAAACACTGAACGATAAATATTAAAAAAAAAGATAATAATAATAAAAATTAATCTTCACAAATAGATATTTTTTTAAATAAAATTGACGACACACCGCAACTGAAAGATAATTTTAATGTTCACTCTATGGCGATAATTATCATAATTCAATAATCGATCATTTTTCACACTGATTGATAATAAATCACGATTAATCATTAGTCTTCGTACTGAAATTTCAAATCGTCAAATCTTTGCACGATAACCACTTGTAATTTCTTGACTTCGCTTTTGTAAATATCGAGTTTTGGAGAATATCCGATTAATCTGCATTTTGGATATACAAAAAAGACTGTTCGCATATGTATAGTCAAATTTAATACATATATACAGAATGGAGAAAATGTGTATGGGAAGGAAAAAATATGGATCACGTGTGTGTTTTAAACCCCTTTTTCATGCCATCTATCAACTTGAGCAGTAATAACACGAGATGATAGCGACCGATTGCTTGAAATTTTCTACCATTCAACTTGGAAGCCTAAAATCGCCGGGCGATTAGCAACAAATCAGCGCAATAATGTGGTCTCTGTTAATACTACAAAAAAATTAATAAATAAATAAAATAAAATAAAATAAAGAAAAAGTTTGTATAGGATTCTATTCGGGAATTTCACTTAGATGTTGATAATCAGCAAATCAGTCGAAAAAAATGTTAAGAAATTCTGAAATTCAAATCATTAATTTGTCAACATTGCTTTTTTTACAATAATGTAATGTTTTTGATATTTTTTTCAAACCAAAATAAAATTTAAATCGATTCAAGACTAATTGGTTTAAGACTCTTTGAAACAAAAATAAACAACAAACTATCAACAAATTTGGTCTTGACAAAAGAAAATTGAATAAAGAATATTAATTTTACATAATCAAGTCTTCAAATGAAAGCACTTTAGGTAACACTCGACAAAGGGGAAAACCACAAACGATGATCAATTTAAAAAGCATAAACGAAACGCGGGGGGGTTAAAAACCATGAAAAATAAAACGAGCGATTAAAATGAAGTGTTTTTACTAGTTGCGGTTAGACGTTTTCTTAGATGAGGAAAAGGTCTTGCAGGGCGAGGAAGTTCGGGTTTTTGGAGAAGAGAGGACCAAGACGAAACTTTTCTCAACGACACCAGGGAAGGATAATTTGGCAGCTGGACCTTACGAGCGACTTTGCACAGTGGCTAGGGAATTATTTTTATACGTCGTTCAGTAAACTGGAGTTTTGAAATACTTGTTTTTTTCTTTGCTGGTTGTATAATTAAGGATGAATTTTTCTAGTCGTTGAATGAATTTTAATATTTTTAATTTTGTCTTGATCGAAAATAGAGATTGGTTCCCATTCAAATTCCTGCATTGAGAAAATCATATTGTTAAGAGCAGTAACAGGTTTACTCACTCTGAGTTGTAGATGGCGTATTTTACAATATTAGTGATCCACCTTAGTTGTAGATGACGCGCTTTATAATACAGATGGCGCAATTCACAGTACCATGGTATTGTGATTATGGTATTGTGATCAGGTGGATCACTGCATTGATCCATCTAAGTCAGGGGGGTGCAACTTCCATATAGAACTGTGTTAGAAAAAAGCCCCCCTTAAAGGCGACAACGTTTCCTAAAAGTTCCGTAGTGGCGCTAATCTCGGGCACAGATGATAAGATAATTTATAAAAAACTTTTAAACTGTTTTAATGTATGCTGCAAAAAAAAAATTACAAAAAGAACAAAAATTAAAAATTACCACTTGTAGACAAAGTCTATCAAACATCAGTTCATTGACAGGTACACTTTCATAGGTTAGAATCACTTCGTGTACCAATGATTCGTGCCCGAGATCAGCGCCACTGCGGAATTTTAGATAAACATTGTCGCCTTTAACGGCGGCCCTTATTTTTGTGAGTTGCACCCCCCTGATCTAAGCTGTAGAAGGCGCACTTTATCATGCAGATGGCGCAATTCACAATGCCAATAATCTACCTGAAATGTAGATGGCGCACTTTATAGTACAGATGGCGTTAATCTTGATACATACAATAAATTACAAAATTCATTTACAAATTACAATTTGTATTGTATCGAAAACGATATGATTTTCTCGATGCATTAAAATGGTAATGAATGCTGTTTAAACTGGTTTAATTGTGCTATTTAAGTAGTTTATTTTAATCACAAATTTTTATCGTTTGATTTTTTAGTGCTAATTGTTTATAAATGAAAACCGTTCATCAATTGCAGATGTGTTGGTTTTCTATTATTATAATAATCCATTAAAAAGGAATTGCTTTTTAATATAGAATGTATTAATTAATTGAAAACTTGGTTAAAACCCTAATATTAATTTAATATTGGACAGCTCTTACGTGTAACGTTTGATTAATTATTAAGTAATCTTTACTTACGTAATAATGTTGTGTTTCGCTCTTTGTCTGACGAATTTCCAAACAGATGTCCGAATGTTTGAGCGCTAATAATGGACGTAGTATAACGCAGCGTCAATTTCCAAATATACTGTTTTCGGTTACGGACTTATTCTGCAATGTAAATGTAAATAAAATTTGTTATTCAAAAATAATTTTTCGATTTTCTTCTCAACAGCTAACCTTCTTTAACCCTTCTTTTTTACATCTTCAATTTAATTTTAATTTGAAACAGTTTTTAAAAATAAAAACGTGCTTGAAGTTTTTTATGAGGTGTTTGTTTGAATATTTCATTTTTGAAAATGTTGAACGAAAAATTGAAGTACAGTAAAACCTCTGCTAGGTGTCGCTCGCCTACGTCTCCAATGTGACTAGCTACCATAAATTTGTGTGACCATCCATCATTACCTCTCAAACATTGTATCCCCACTCCTTTTAACGTCTACCCCAAGGGTATCACACCTTGTCATTTTTCGGAAGCAATCAGCAGAGATGGCGCTGGGAACGGTATATGTAATACACACTTTTTCAGCGCCATCTCTGCATATTGCTTTCAACTAAATTTCATAGTGTATGACCCCTGGTCTACCCAACCCAACATTAGAACAGCTGCAATAAAAAAGGCGCGCAATTCAAAATGTCGTTCAAAATATTATTAAATTAAACATTGTTTGCCTTTTATACATTATATACATTTTTATTGAGCGCAAAACAAAGACAGACTCGACACATCAACTAAAAAGAGGGGAAATTTCCCCTGCTTCGGATAGCTTAGTGGAGGTCCCGTGCTTCGGCTTGGACAGCTAGCCGAAGTTTGACTGTAAATGCATCTGTTTTAAATTTGTTATTAAAATGCATGTCAAATTACTTTTAATTTTCGAAAGTTCGAATTGAGGGATATGTCCATGTGGAAAATTTCAAACACGTGAAATAAAAAATTCTTTCTTTCGAAATTTGTATCGATTGTACAATCTGTACTGTACAATTTTTACGTTCATAAATCATTAATTCTTTAACTCGTTTATCTTTTGTTTTGGATACTATGAAGAAATTTTAAAGATAATTTATCTGAAAAAAAAAATCAATACAGTAAGTATTTGTTAAAATTAAAGTTAGTTTTCAACGTGAGACGTTGATTCGACTTTTCACGTTAAAAACATATTGATTAGTGAAGCTTCTAATGTTGCCATAGAATTCAAACAACATTCCGATACATAGTACCGAGCTGCAAATGTAAATATAACTAAATTCGTTGATATTAAGTAGAGTAATTAAACACTTGTTGAAGACTGTTCATTTGTTTTTCAATATTTGCATAACCGAGGAAAGAAGGCCGCAAAAATGATGGATATGGAAATGAATGTCGAGTTGGAGCGGGTTCGTCGAAACATTAATTTTTTGTAAAACAAAATTACAATAAACATTTTTTTTTAATGAAAAAAAATATAAAATCAAATCAAATGTTCTAGAAAAAAAAAAGTGATAATCTTTTGTTTCATTATTTCTCTAAACCTTTTTATCTTCGTACATTGTTTACAATGAAAATCTTATCTGAAACGATAAAAAATTATGAAAGTGTCAAAGCATTAACTCGTGAAATTAATGTACATAAAATAATCTCCATTTACTATTATTATTAATCAATCAATATTTTTGGTACTTTTTTTTTTTAGGATGAAGAAAGTGAAATGGGCGAACCATCGTCGGAGGGCAGCTCGGCGGAAAGCTTTTTTTGTTCATTGGAAGAGGATTATGCCAAAGTAAAATCACGTATACTTTAATAAATTTAATTATTGATTGACTATCTACCCGTGTTAAAAGTTCTAGACAATTCCGTTGAAAAAAAAAAAAACTGAAAGGAATTGCCAGGAAATGTGAACCCGAAATTTCCAGGGATAAGATAAATATTTCCAGGAAAGGCGGATCTTCAAAATTGACCTTGGCAGGAAATATCCAGCCAAAAAATGGAAATTTTCTTTTTTTTAAATTCTAAAAAATCAAACCCTACATTTCCTCTATGAACTACGAAATTTCCATTTTTTTGCCTGAATATTTCCTGTTAAGGCCAATTTTGAAGATCCGCCTTCCTCAGAAATATCTATCTTATCCCTGGAAATTTAGGGTTCACATTTCCTGG
>JABFOV010005510.1:0-11944 GCA_022817685.1 Aradophagus sp. ZL-2020
TGAGGCTAATATATAGTAAATAGGAAAAGTTACATCTAAAAATGTAGGAAAAGGAGTAAATCCCACGTTAAATGCCATTTAAACTTCAACTCTCTAGTGGCACGTGTTAATATTGACCGAATTGGCTAAAATTTCGGGAAATTCATTTTTTTGGCAATGCCTAGCAAATTTTGGGGTGCGACCAGTAAAATTCAAACTTTGCCTTTTTCGCGGACACCCTACTGACCATGTACAGTCAAAGCTATCAAATCGTCCCCACTGTTTCAGTTAAAAATCTGTCAAACTGCCCAGTTTCATCATCTATAAGTCTTAAAAATAAATACTGAATTTAAATTGGTTGGTTTTAGAGGAAAATTTGTCAATTGGACCGGTCCGAGCAATGGACTATTTGAAAACTTTGACTGTGTTGCCGATAATAATTTTTTTAATTATTCAAACTTTATCTTTAACTTTTAAGGGGAATTTCCGATCTAGAATTGTCTAAAAATCCTCAGGTGTAAATTACCGACGTCTAGCCGACGTTACAATCGAATCGACGTCGTATCGATGTTGACAACCGACGTTTGCAAACGACGTTAATCCAACGTCAGATCAATTGTATTGCCAACGACATGCCAACGTCGCTAGCCAACATCGCAAAACGACGTAGAACCAACGTCAGGCCAGCGTTGGTCCGTGACACCAAAATGTTGATTTTTTAAATGTCAAAGGTAGCAAGTAATATAGGGCCAACGTCGCTGTAATCGTTTTGCCGACGTAGTGCTTATATAGGTAATCCACCGTCGCAGAACAACGTAGAACCGATGCAGAACCAATGTTATTCCGTGACACCAAAATTTTCTGTTTTTTTAAATGTCAACGGTGGCAAGCAACGTTGGGCCAACGTAGTATTGATCACTTTGACAGTCAATCAGGCTGTTGCCATAGTCAATTTTCCACTGGAGGAAACTTTATTTCAACGATTCGACCGTTAGTGGGTTAAAATTTATTGTGAAATTCAACGCAAAATTTTCTAATGCATTAATATCCGGACCTAACGACAAATGATTTTTCTTTTTTTAACGACGATTTTTCGTAACTTTTTAAAAAATATCATTTCTCATATATAACATCAAATGTTAAGAAAAAAATAAAAAAACATTTGTCAATATTAATTAAAAATGAATCATTATTTAATTAATTTGAATTAAATTACAACATTGGCAACATTGGCATGACGTTGGCTAGCGAAATCGGCACGTCGTTCCGACTTTGCCGACGTTAAATCAACGTCGATTCGACTGTAATTTCCACATGGGTCGATTTTTATTTTATTGCATGTTTCGATACTTTATATTATGGAAAATATATGGACAAAACCGTTTTGCCCAGAAACTATAACTTATAGTCGAAATACACCATCATCGAACCAGACTTTCTGCATTGTTAAGTGCCTACGAACGGCGCTCGGAGTAGCCGCGAGCTGTAAAGAAACCAAATCTGCGGTCCAGAAGAAAGCAATGCTATTGAACAAGATTTATGAAATCAAGAAAGGCGTGACGTTCAATAAAGCGATGATAAGTTTCAATAACCGAAAAAGTTTGAAAAATGTTTAAAACATCGATTTTTTATTGACATTTGAATGCCAAAGAATGTTGATAATTTGCCCTTTTTTTTGAATGGCTGCCGTTTTGTGAAAAAATATTTTTTTCGCTTATAAGTGGCTGTTACCATAGCTGAACTCATATATTTTAGTAATTTTTTGATCTCGTCCTTTTTTGACTTTCCAGTTACCTCTATCGATGCACGGCATGCAACACTATCTTCGGCGCCACTTTTCTAAACGATCGTACCGTATTTTTGAACAAAAAAAATATCGTAGTTAGTTAAAGTTTCACATAAATAAAAGATATAAACATTGTGTGATTTATTTTTTAAACTGACGTAAACAAATGTTAAAAATGACGTAAAAATTGGACCTCTAGGCCAGAAAACCCCCTTACGAGAGTTGGTATTAAATAAGAGAACCAAAAAATCTTATCAAATAAACGCAAGTTTATAGAATTTCTTATTTTTGTGCAATAAATATTGTATTAATTATTTTCAATGTAAGTGAATAATGCTAACTAATGCAATAACATTAAATTTGTCCTGATTATTGTTATTAAGATTCTCTGTTTACCATTTCCCCCTGCACCTTGATCGTGAATACTCAAAATCGGATTGTCAATTCCCATTTCCACGCAAGCACGCACAAACCTATTTAATTTTTGTTCCATTTCAGCGTCGCCTCTTTGTACCGCGCCAAAATCTAATGCTGCACTGTTATCTCCTTGAACCTAAAATCAATGTAAATTTCGCTGCTATTTATACATTATACGTTTTATAAAAGTTCAAAAGTCAAATTTATTTACTCATTATAGTATATTATTGTCGAGGGCTCCACTGCGCCCGAGACATGTACGCTATTTTAAAGATCAAGGGAGCGGACGGTAAAGTGTAACTTACAGCCTGAGGAGCGGTTAGTTCCAATTTTGTCCGCTCCCAAGGTGCGTAAAATATTCTTTTTATTATGTTTGTACCTCAACTGAACTTGCTGATCCACCACCCACACCAATTCTGTAAACAGGACCACCAATTTTTACGACCTTCATGCCTGTCAAGATATAAGCATTAATCGTTATTCTAGATTATAAAAGAATATTTCATCACGTAGACCTAAAATGATGCCAATTCAGATTTGACTTAAAACAGGATTGAAATTAAAATTCATTGAAGAAATTGCCGTTAAAAAGTTAATTATGTACTGAGAGGAATGTATACAAATACAAACAAACTGTCCAAATGATCAATTTAGATAGTTAAAAATAGATAATTAACGTCATTTCCAAAGCAAATCTAAATTGGCAACTTTGTCGATCTTAATGATGATAATTTTTTTTTATTTAGTTAACCTTTTTTGGCTTCTAATTTTGTAGTCAAACGAGCATCAACCGTTCCCAAACCACCACTGAACATAATCGGCTTGATCCATTCTCGTCTGCTACCGGCTGCATCAAGCATACCAAACGATCTTACAAATCCAGATATCACAGGTTCTCCAAACTTATTACCATAATCTGATGCGCCATTGCTGGCTTCGATTAATATATCCAATGGACTAGCCATATTGGTGGGATACTCAACTTCGTCATTTTCCCATGGTAATTTATATCCTATAAAGTATATATTGGTATATACATGTAATATTCTAAATATTGTCAATATTATACTGGTTGTATATAATATTATGTTTAAATAAATTATTTTATTTAATTTAGTTAATAAAATTATTGTTTTTAGTTAATTATTTTAATTTAATTAAATAATTAATTAAATGCTCTAATTTTTGACCAATAATGTAACACTTTTCTAGCCAAATACTAATCTTTGGTCAAATATTTGTCAATTCTTGTATCAGGCTGGAATTATTAACCTGGAATGTTTAAACAGCCGACCGAATAACCAGCTGTTCCAGCAATATAGGAACCACCACGTCCAATACCTTGGATATCCCTTATTCTGCCGCCCGTTCCAGTCGTGGCGCCACTATTTACAATAAAAATAAAAAAATTAATAAAGATATTTCATCTGATGGAAATAAATTTACTAGTAACAACCCTTTCAAGTCGGGTCAGACAAAAGGTGTTGGAAGTTGGATATCATCGTGCGATCGACAAACTCTTTGACTGTTGTCATGATTATGAAAATCATTCAATTGCTTGGTGAATTTCTATATTTATTAGTTTATAATAAAAATGTGTTGACAATTCTCTTTTCCTTTAACGACATTGCTATGTTTTCTATTAATGTTGTTTTTATAGTTCTATTTGAATGTTGAGAAATTTGAAGGCATTGTATAAATCAATATTTTTTCATCTAATTTCTAACAGAAAAGTATTAGCGCCATTAAATTTTGTAATAATGCAAACTGCGGTGCGTAAAAATATTAATTTATATGAAACCTTAAGAAGACACGAAAATTATAAAAACCGAAAATAAAATATTCGAATTGTCACCGAAATGACAGAAAATTAAATATTTTTGTGTAAAAATTTTTTTCTTGGTACACTTTTAAAAAATAGATTACGATATATATCCAAATCAATTATAAATTATACGAATATCATTCGGTCATTATAGTCTGTGACTTGTCGAATTTCACGTACGAATCGAAATCCTTAGATTCATTACCAATACTTTAAAATTCTTATTACGCTAAAATCAAAGTAATTTTACATATTAAGTTCAGAATGTAACCAAACAAATTACGACAATGATTCACTCAAAAATAAGCTATAGAGTACATTACGTTTATGAAAGAGACTAACATTATAACTACAAGTTAAAATTTATCATTTGAAAGAAATAAAACTTTTTTTACAAAAACCAATGTTATTTTAAATTGCTTAAAATTTTGCACATTAATTTTGCAATTTTAGTAATTTTTAAGTTGAATACAGTTAAAAATATTTGACACAAGTATTATATTTTAATTAATTTAATTCAAACATTATTATATTTTAATTAATATTATATTTTTATTAATAAATTAAATAAGTATTATTTTATTATATTTATTATATTATATTATATTTATTATTTAATATATATATTATTATTTTATTAATAAATTAAATAAGTATTAATAAAAAAATAAGTATTATATTTTAATTAATAAATTCAAACATTTTCGAACATTCCAAACTTTTACTTTATTCACAGAATAGACATTAAATTGTTGAAATGAAATGAAATGAAATGAAATTTAAAGTGAAAAAGATGTATTGTAAAATACTTTTCATTACTGATATACACACAATTTTTTACAAACTTGTAATCAAAAGGTGCACATTGAAAACTAATTTAAAAATCACAACTATTTAATAATTGTTTAAATTATTAACATAACTTATTGAAGTTTTTTTATCAATAAATAAACTTAAAGAATTTTTTTATCAATAAATAAATAATTTAGTATATAAAAAATGTGAAATTTAATTTTTTTCAATATTCTCAAAAATGAAACAAACTCATATCCAATTTATTTTTTAACAAATCATCCTTTCATAATTACGAAGGTCTATCTCAGAGACAAAGAGGGCAAACAACAATGATCATCTTTCGACAGAACAAAGGATGGAAATAGATGAAAAAACGAACAAGGCTTTTATTTCAATATTAAGGTGAGACCTTCACTTGTTAATGAAAAGTCCAACAATATTAAGTGATTGTAGACAAAATTTCTTGATTATTCTCGTGGTTTAGGTAAAAGCGACAATTATTTATAACAGTGAAAACAATTCAACAGTAGACTGTCAGAGTAATCAATACTATACAAATGGAAAAAAACTATAAATTTTAAATATGCCATACATGGCAAATTAGTCGAAAAAAAGTTTGATGATGAATTCGATAATATTATTTATGAACAAATTTATGTGTTCCACAACACATAATATGTAAAAGAATTCAAATGTTAAAGGTATGTCAATTACTTTATTTTTTGTCATAATTTAAATAATTGGTTGTTTATTATTAGAATTCTAAAGAGGATCCACACTAGGATTGAAAAGTCAATTTGATGATTTTATAAATTGGTCTGTTAAATTGGTCATTAATAAAAACATTATATACTGAACTTAATACAGACGTTAAACTAATTCATTTATGAACTAAGTTTTGGCACACCCATGAGTTTACCAATTTCATTTGGCATTCGCAGTTATTGTTATACAAAATTTGATAAATAAATGCTTTAATGAATGCAAATTCAAGGTTGCTTTTTACTTTAAATACGTTGATGACAGCTTTTTATCATCCATCAAAATAACATCACTTATATCATTAATACATTTAATGAACCAAATAAAAATTTATTATTCACTCATGAACTAGAAAAAAAAATAGATTGTATTTTTAAAATGTTGAAATTATAAAACAAAGTAATTTATTAATAACAAGCTGATACTGGAAATCATCTTTTATTGGCAGAATATTGCATTTTAATTTTTACCACTCTTTATAACATATTTTTTTTATTTCTCAAAAAAATATTTTCAAACTGTTCGGTGTTAAAATAAAAGAAATTGAAGAAAATTGTAAATACATAAATAAAAATATTAAGCTTAAAAAATTTTTTATCAATAAAAAATATTCGAACAAAGTCACTGTTTTACTTAAAATTTATATACAATTTTTTATTTTGACTACTTATTATCGTAAAAAATAAATTGTAATATATTAATTAATTATTCAACAGCATAAAAAAAGCTTTGCGAAAAATAAATTAATAATCGAAGCGAATTCGAGTTAACCTGCAAACAAACCGCTCTTGCCTATGGGTTGATCGCGCGCCCACAGGCGGGCTAGCTCACCCCTTTCCAAGTAAGCTAGCGAACAGCCCAAAGGTGAGACGGCAGCGCTACCAAACTGAGGTACCGCTTCAAACTTTCAAACGACACGACATAGGACCCACATTTTTTTCCGTGTACGATTTTAAAAATAAATCGATATTATTTTTGTATGTTTTCAAACATATAAACATTTCATTAACTTTATTTAAGATAACAAGTTCGTCCCGCGCGTGGCTCTTTTCGATTTTGAAAAAGCCGCACATTCAGCTTTGCGTTCCCTCTTTCACGAGGTTATCATAAAAGGATGCCGTTTCCACTTGGGACAAGTATGGTACCGACGCTTACAGCAATTCGAACTAGCGACATTGTACAAAACTGACTCTCTCGAACGAAACTGTCTACGTCTGTTCTTTAGTTTATCGTTTCTGCGACCTGAGGAAGTAGGCGATGCATTTGCGGATCTCATCTCCAATTCTCCCGATAAAATTATCGAGAAATAAATAAATACAATAATATGATTTAACGACTATTCAATGTAATTAAACGGTTTATATTGCGTTTTACAGGGGGTCTTCATGAAAGAAGGCTCTTTCTGTTCAACGATTATATTTTAAACGCATACATCGAAGACAATGCACCTTTTCCATCATATCTATGGGCCGAAGAACCATCGAAAGATGTGAGGACAACTAATGGTCCAGAAGCGTTTCATCGACACCTCAAGGACAATTTTTATAAATCAAATCCGTCGGTGTATGAATGTTTCGTTTTATTAAAATTTCAAACCGAAACATATGTGAAATTCGCGGGGATAAAAAAGCGCGTTCACAATAAAGTCCTTGCAAATCATATACTGCGAGAAAAATATAGAGCGCAATATGACAATAATGTCATTGACATTATCAAATATTTGGACAATTGTGCGAAAACATTTTTGCCATCATAAAAAATTTTTGTAAATAAAAAATATTAAAATTATAAAAGATTTCTGTTCAGCGAATGTAGTTCATTTTAATATAGTATTTTGTTGATCGACTTTACTTTTTGTTTTCGTTTTCCTATTGTTCTTTTTAATATTATATTTTTTTGTGGCGCAAATGATAATAATTAAGTGGCTCAAATAATAAGTTCATTGGTTCTAATGATGTATAAAAATCTGGCTCAAATGATGTACAGCCAAAGAGAATTATGGTTTTTAATTCGGTGGCCTATTAAACTACCAGATAAAACATGCTATAAAATTAAATTATTTAAGACGAAAAATACCCCAATAACACAGTTAACGTAAAACTGATGTTAAGTGGTATCCACATTTTAACACAAATTTTGCATCAACGTTAACATAAATTTAACACAAATTTAAAGTAAAACTAACAAAAAATTAACGTAAATATCAAGAACTACAAAATTTATAAACTTTTTCAAGTTTAATAAAAAAATATTTTAAAGGTTAATTAAATAAAAAAATACAGTTAATATGCAAAATATGAACGTTGCAGTTAAAAAGAAGGTTTTGTGTATTCGATTTGCAATGGGAAACGAAATATTGGTACTGTGTTTAAATGATATACAGTCGTACTTGAAAAGCGCAACTCAGAAAGGAAGAAAATAAGTGACAATTTCATATAATTCAATTTTTTAGAATAAAGTTATTGTTATTTTAATGTAAATATGATATGCTGAATTTACGTAAAATTTATGTTAACACGTGTTAACATTAAATTAACGTCAAATTTGTGTTAAAATGCAGACACTGCTTGAAATTAATTTTACGTTAATCATGAATATTAATGTATATTATCAGGATATATTAAATGACAATGCTTACCAAAATAAATGTATTAATAGAAATACTGTCAAACATCTACAAAACAAGTTTTAAAAACTACCTAATTTTTCCCATAAATTATCCAAAACTATTTGCATTGATATCTTTATAAGATCATTTTACCAAATTTGAGTGAAAATGTACTGTTTTATTTTTCTGCATGTAAGATACAGCCACTGCTCACTTATTAACATTGTATTTAAAAGGTAAGTAATTTAAATTGATTTATTCAAATTTACTTTTTAATTTAAAAGTTGGTTTTAAAAATATATTATTTTACTGCAAAAAATTAATTCAAATTGAATTTTCATCGACAGAATTTTCGATTTTAAGAATTTTTGGTTCTCTTTAATAAAGATTAAGTGTAAGAATTGTAACCTGTGATTAAGGGAAGACAATATCATGGTTTGATAAGTCATTCAATGATTTTTTTTGGAGTTGTAGGGAGCTAAGCGAAAATGAGTACACTTTTCAACTCATGATCGTCACAAATTTCACTCATATTTACTTTAGTTTAAAAGGTTTCCCTCTAAAAGGCAGGTAGAGGTCTGAAGACCGGCAGTCCGTCCCTTTTTTTATTGTGTAGGTCATTATGAAGGTTTAGTTCCTATTCCATCTTTCATGTAATCCATTCGATAATTTCTACTTAATATAATTTGTTAAGTCTAAATGAAATTTCCGTTTCCGAGTGTATAATCGAAGAATTAAATATCAATTGCTAATTGTATATCACCCAGATTGATTCTTCCTATCAGACAAGTTTCCATAATGTTTCTAACAATCGTAAACAAATTTGTTTCATTCTTAATTTTGTTATTTACTTTTCAAGTATAACATTTTTAATTGAATACAAATAATAAAAATACGGAGTATTTCATACTCCGTTTGATTCGAATAATAAATACTTGGATGAAAATTAATGTATTTTTCAATTGGTTAAATGTTTATTAAAATGTGCTCCAGTTTTCTACGTAGTTTATCATGTATCAATTGAGGGTTGTACGTTCATATTTTTGAAAAATTGTTTACAACTTAATAAGTTACCCATATTTAAATACAACTCAACAATTTACCTATATTTTATTAACTTGTTCGTGCACATCAAGAAACATATTAAAAACAATTAAAATAATACAATGAAAAAAAAAGTTATATTTAAACATAAAAAAATTCATCAAAAAATTAAAAATTGAATATTCAATGTTCAAATGTAATTATATACGTTTCAATAATCTATATGTGTAAGTACTTTTAATTTATTTTATGATATTCGAGAATCGATTAAAAAATTAAAATAATTCACATCAACGTATAAACAACTAACTAATATTCCGTGTTTTTTATTTTTTTTTTTAATTCAAAAATAAATTGATTATATTAAATTAAAATTCAAAAAACTAATTTTAAATTAAATTTTTATTAAATCAAAAAAAAAATTTAATTACATTTTTTGCAAACAAACAAACATATTTTCGTTTGTATATACTAGTTAGTAAGATAAACACAATGTCAAACAACGGAGTCATGAACATATGAATATCTAAGTATGAATTTCACAAGTGAACTTACACGAATTTGAAATGAAAAATAGAAAAGTTTTTTATATTTTGCGTACTGATTATCTAACGAATTATTCTACATAATTATCTTATTTCACCGCACTTTGAATTGATTCTTATTGTATAAAAATAAGTTGAATAATTACCACCGCGCATTTGATACTCACATAGCAAATCGTAGTAAATTCAGCGCACCACAGTATCAACCAATATCCGCATTGTTAATCTGTGGCCGCAGAAAAAATCAGTTAAATCCATTATTCGCGAATCCGAAAAAAATTAATTTAAATCTTTTAGCTCGCATACGGAATATTTATTTCGAGAGTTTCATTTTGTCGCAACTTGGAAAAATTATGCATTTTCAAAATTGCCGTCTGATAAATGAAAATATAATAAAAAAAACGGGGTGTAATTTGGTATAAACTAATTTTTTCGAAAAGTGGAGTTAACTGATTTTTCCTCATAGCCACAGAATTATTATACGCGTTCGAGCATTCGCGCCACACTTTGCGTGAGGACATAAAAGCATAGTCTCACTCGAGAACTTCAAGCCGCGTGTCCATCGAACACGTCCGCGTCAAAATGTATAACGTAACTCCATGTACAAATACATAAGAAAGAGCTATAAATTTTTACGAGAACCAGACTTTGCGCAACCAAACTCCTTGAAGTAACAAACAACAATTTTTCCTCGTAAAAGAACCACTCGTTTTTGGGACCGTGATTTCATGAAAATGAAAAAAAAAAATTTTTTTATTATATGCCGGCATAATTTTGTAGAAGTGTCTCGTCTGGCTAACATATGGTGCCCTTCGTTTTACTTTTCTTTTTTCCTATCCTTTTCAGGGTCACAATAACAACTGGGTTTTTCAGAGGCGTGTCTTAAAAAAATAAAATTCAATTTTTTTGAGTCAACTAAGTGACTGTTATTTTTGTATTTGCATGTATGATAAAAAAATCGTAAATTAATTGAAAGTATATGCGCGTACAAATATGCCTGTACTCTACAGTTTTTGAAACAGAAAACATTAGAAGGTCGGAAAAGTTATAAAATAATAATATTATTGCCGTTTTTTTTGCATCTAATGGAAATATCTTATATTAATATCTTGAATTCCCAAGGAAACTTGACTACATCCTCTTACACTGCAAAGTGTTTCATTTCGAGACCCTTTTAGTGAGATATGTTTAGTGTCTCCTGATTAAACACAAGAAACAACTCTACGAAAATTTGTGGACGTTTCCTCATTCTACGAATGAGACGTCTCTACGTCTCATTTGTAGAATCGATGTAGCAATGTAACCTATACAACGGGGAATAAATGTAATTTGGTTCATGACGACGGTTTGATGTATTTGATGTTTGTTTGTTTTTGTTTTTTTTTTCTGAATAATAATAATATTTTATTATTATGAATAATTCGTATGCCATAATATTAAATTATACAAATAAATAGTATAATTAATTGAAAATAGATATTAGATTGTAGTTATGTTATATTCTCCCGGGTTGGGAAGAAGAGGTTTTAAAATTTTGTTTATTAGAAAAAAATATTTTCTTATATATTTTGTATTAACATAAAAAAAACATAAAAAGTAATTGAATACATTTTTTATTGACATATTGTCGTAATTCATCATTCGTACATAAATAACAATGAAAAAAAGTATCAAATCAATAATATCAATTAATTTATTTATGATGTAGTTACGTATAATTTAATGTCAAATAAATGATTTCTTCAGATAAAAAAATTAATGTCTGTAATAATTGATAATTTTTACCAAATTTATTCACAAAATTTATAAGGTTTGAGAAAATGAAAATTATACATTTACACAAATTATTTAAACTATCAGAATATACTAAACTATTTTTTACAATTAATGTTACGTAAACAGATAAAAATGTATTCGAATTTTTTCCCTAAGTGGAGTAAACGTGTTCTATAAGTCAAAAATTGCATGTGTTTAAACTAAATTATTCAAAAAGTACCCCAAATTAATTGAAGGAAATAAATCTATAATTGTACTATTGTTTACATTGTGAGGAAGATTTTTTTCCCTCACTGTTTTTACGTGACTCAGGCACCGCGCAAGTCAAGCGCGCCCCGCGGGAAATCGATTTCGTAATCGATTGCCCGAAAATCCGCGGTGTGCCGCCACCTGACGGCGCCCCGCGG
>JABFOV010005511.1:0-11943 GCA_022817685.1 Aradophagus sp. ZL-2020
AAACATCTGTATTCGATGCTTGATTCAACACTTAAGACCGAATTTCATTGTGCCTTTTAGTTTTTTCGCAATCGCTCATTAAAAAGTAGCCTCATTTTAAGCCCTCAGGGGTGTTATACCCCCTTAACGCCGCCAAAATTTCAAGCGTGTTCATCGTCCTTCATACGTCGAACGTTTTACAACGTCTAACGGCGAATAATTATATACGCGTATTTTATAACCTCAAATATTGAATTCGATGAATATTTGACGACTGGCGTTAATTTTCACGATACTGTCGTATTCGGTGTAAACGATACTATTTATCGTATCCCTCATTCGCAGACAAATCGGGCGTCAGATCGAACGCAAACAGCGTGAATCCTTCGGCGTATACCGAGCGCCCTAAACAGTTGCGGCCGTCGCCGAAATGAATCCCGGTGCCGCAATAGTACACTTGTCGTCTTATTTCTACCTTACACTTGCTTTACGTGCATATTCTTTATTTCTGCTAATTGGAGTAACTGTATATAGGTATCCTCAATTTTCATTTCGAACTCCGGGATCTTGCAATTACCTACATCCTTTAGTGAGATTTCGGTTATGTTGGTATTTCCACTTGCACAATCATATCCCACTAGGGCTTGTGATAAACCCGTTGAAATGGTAAGTATTGCAAGGATGGAAAACATGTTGGTTTCCTGCAACATTGTAAAAGATAACATATGGTTCATACTTAACCTTAAATGCAGGGAAAACAACGTGTAGGTTTAAGTTTGTATCAAAATAGATAGCTATGTAATAGAAAATTGTATTTATTAAGTAATTAAAATGGTACAATATATTAGTCTAATTCCATGTTTCCAGCTCCTTCGTCATCTGAGAGACGGATATCGTCTAACTAATCGGTAGGGGGGCTACACTCTAAGCATTCCTCTTCGGTGACTTTTTGAAGCAGAATTTCGCCACATTCCTTGCAAAAGGGGTTGAAATAGTGGTAGTCAATACTCGTGTGGAATTTTAACTTGGGATATAGCATTTCCTCTACACTGGATGTACATTGACTGCAGTAAAGGCTTAGATCTGACATCGCAACCCACACGACGTCGGCTATGACAATTTGGCATTTTTCCTCGTGGGCTTCACAGTCACTACCTAGAAGAGCCTCTAAATATGCATGTTCCATCTCCTGGAACATTTCGTCGGCTAGTTCTCGCACATCCGAGGGGCTTATGTTTCTCATGCTTCCTAAGGATTAAAAGATACTTAGATTAGGTGTAATTTACGTAAGTGCATCAATTATTTATGGCTATTGATATCTATTTTCCTGCAAAATTAATTTAGTATATTAGTGAGTCTCTCCTATCTTAATTGGTTCATTTATACTACTATCTATAACTAATTGGTGAAAGTTTCCTTATACTAGTATATTGTTATATTCATGATTTCTTGGTCCTTATAATTAATTGGTAAACTTTCTTATACTATAAATATTAATTTCCATAACACCTGTTCTTTTAAAAAAAAAAAAAATTCTTATGCTAAAAATGTTGACTCTTAAGGCTATTTCTGTGTGTTGTTGTTTTTTTTTCTTTGCTTATAACTAAATTATATCTTATTTTCAGGTGCGTTCTGGCCATGTACATCCGTCACTGGGTTGGACCTATAATTTTATGGACTAGGAGACATGCTAACTAATTGTTTAAAACTAACTAGTATTTGCTTTTTGTGGTTGATCAGACTAAGCCTATTATTTCATCAATTAAGGAAGAAAAGGGTTATAACATTATTATTTTTCTTAGTTTTTATTTCTTTAACAATTATATTCATTTGGTTTGGAAAGAAGAGGAGAAGAGGAGAGAAGAAAAAAACTCTTTGGCTTTTGGGTCTGTCGTTATGTCCTTCTTCTTAATATCCGTGGGCGTTCAGTTTTTCTCCTTCTTTTCCTAGGGGGTGTCGGAGTTTCGGGTGGTTCTGGCCACTCGAAATCTTCCTCCCGATATGGTTCATCCTTGATTCCGACATTCAGCCATTCCATGGGGATATGGCAAGACTTACACTCTTGCGTATGAGTGATGTCAAATAGAAACTCAAAGCATCCTTTACATAGGGAAGGGAAAGGGGTGAGCTATGTTGGCCCATGGTGCTTAAAGACAGGGTGCAGGGTGGTATTGGCACCTTCTGCACAGGCGGTGTAGAAGGTTCTCCCTAACTCGAAATCTACATACACCACGTCAGCAGTGAGTTCATGGCACGTTGTCTCCATCAAATCTTCTAACTCGTTCTCCATTAAGGATATGGGATTACGATATTCTTCCTCCATGGTAGCAAGCTCCCAACTAGTTCGCTGTGGTGGCTGCATAATGGGTTTGGTTTTTTTTTTCTTTTTGGGTGCTTAAATTAACATGGTGTTTTGTTAAAAATAGAAGTAAGAAAGAATAGAAAGAAGAGAAAAGGGGGAGGATGATGAATGAGAAAAGTAAAAGGAAATGCTCATGATTAGGAAAAGGTGGACGACACTTTTCATTCTCTACTCAGTGAGTTCTTCTTCTGGTAACAATTGAGTCTCTCTCAACCTGTCTGATGAGACAGTCTTGGATTTCCTATTTACTTGGATCACGCACCTTTTCTCATCTAGAACCTCTTCGATTCTGTGTGGTCCGGTGTAATGGTTTCCAAATTTCCCGGACTTGAATCCCCTTTTTAAGAATACGTAAGTGCCAGGAGAAAAACTCCTAGGGTGTATTCGTTTGTCGTAGTATTGTTTATATTTATGTTTTGCCTCGAGCAGGTTAGTTCGGGCGATTTGTTGCAGCTCATGTAGTTTGGCTATAAGTTTAATTAGATAATTGTCATATGTTTCCAAACTATCCTGTTCGGGTAAGGATTGACTGGAGGGGAGGTTGGCTGTTTTGCCATAGATGAGTTCGAAAAGGGTTCGCTTAGTGGCCTCGTGGACTGATGTATTATAACTGAACATAGCTAGTTCTACCCATCTGTCCCAATCGTTATCTCTGTCTATGAATGATTTTAAGTATTCATTCAGAACATGGTGGGATCGTTCAAGGCTTCCATTTGATTGAGGGTGGAAAGCAGTGGTTTTAAATTGTCGAATTTTCATTAGCTTAGAAAATTTTTTCATTAAATCGCTAATGAAGTTTCGCCCTTGGTCGGTCAGTACTACTTTGGGGGCACCATATACGCATATCACGCGTTTCATAAAAGATTCTGCCACTGTGGCGGCGGTTCCGTCGGGAATAGGCATACCAATACAATATTTAGTGAGTTGGCACATAAGAATGTACCTATTGCCTTCAGGGGTTATAGGATAAGGCCCGCATAAATCCATGGCACATTTCTCAAACCCAGTGCCCGGTGTGTCGGTAATAGCCATTGGCTGTCTGGTACTTACCCTCGTGATTTTCTTTAATTTACACTGAAGGCAGTGTTGGATGTAAGTATCAATTTCATCCCTCATGCCATCCCAATAATAACGTTCTCGTATCCGGTTATATGTTTTAAATCTTCCTTTGTGTCCTCCAATAGCGCTGGAGTGAGCTTCCTTTATGATGACATAACGTTCTACCATTGGCGGGATTGTCACTATTCCTTTACATATGGTAATATGACAATCAAGTAAGAGCATTTTATCTTTTATTTCTTTTAAAATATGCGTCCATTCGAGCCCATTTATTGTATCCACTTGGGGAATACTAATGGTTTTTATGGCGTGTTTCTCTATTAGATTCTTTAACTCTTCTAAACTCTTTCTTATCTTTTTTAGTATTTCTTGGGGTGTCATAATCTCTGAGGTATAAACGAATAACCCAAAATAGTATTTTGTCCCCTTTTTAATATATTTAACATTTCTCATTTCGGATTTAGTAAAATTGAACACGTCCTTTTTTCGTCTGTGCTCAATGGATTGTGTATCACAGGGTTTTCCCAAAGTATTTAAGAAAAATACTGAGTTGTCTTTTCTCATAAATAGGGAGTCTTTAGATTCCGTCTGATTCAGTATCAGATGAATTCCTATCTTCACTTCCAGAATTATTTGGGGTTGGAAAGTTAAACTCTTCAAGACTATTGGAATTTTGCTCCTCGATTTCCTCTGTATGAGGTTCTGTTCGGGGCAGGGGTTTGGGTGAAGACGAAGTAATTAAATGATTTTTCTTTTCGGCCTTCTTTTCCAATGTTTCTTTGTATTGTAATAATTTTTCGGTAGGTTTCCGAGTTCGACTTTGTGGTATCATGTGCACTGATTTTTCCTGTATTTGTAGGGTATCAATTTCGTCACGGTCTATTGGATTTCGTGAAAGCGCATCAGCATTGACATTTTTCTTTCTGGCTTTATAGATTACTTCAAAGTAATACTCTTCCAACTTCAGTCGCCATCTTGTCAGCCTAGACGTGGGATCCTTAGCCGTGCGCATCCATACCAATGGTTTGTGGTCGGTAAATACTTTGAATCGTCGACCATACAGATATGGTCTAAAGTAATGAATGCAATGAAGGATGGCTAGGGCTTCCTTTTCGTAAGTAGAGTATCGTTGCTCCGTATTATTCAAAGAACGGGAAACATATGCAATAGGTTTGTCTTTTCCTATTTCTCCTTGACTCAATATTCCGCCGATAGCATAATTAGATGCGTCGGTTGTTAATATGAAAGGTTGGCTGAAATCAGGGAATTGTAGAACAGGAGCTTTGCATAATTTATCTTTTAGTGTGTTGAAGGCTTGCTCCTGCTCTTCTCCCCAATTGAAAGGAGCGTCCTCCTCTAGTAATTTCAACATGGGTTTTGATATTTTGGTGTATTGGTGTATGAAATTTCTATAGTACCCTGCTAATCCCAAGAACTGTTGAACGTGTACAACTTTGCTTGGTCGGGGAAATTTGGTGATACATACCAATTTCTCAGGATCTGGTTTGATCCCATTTTCAGTTATGATATGCCCTAGATATGAGACTTCTCGGCGTGAAAAGACGCATTTGTCAGGCTGTAGCTTCAGGTTTGCGTTGCGTAATCTTTCGATTAGTTTTAAATATTTCTCACGGTGCTCTTGTAACCACTTGGCATATAATACAATATCGTCCATGTACACGAATAGTTCAGTGCCTTGAAGTCCTGATAAGACAACATTCATCAGCCTTTGGAAGGTCGCTGGACTGTTGCGCAGACCAAATGGCATTCTGACAAATTCGTAGTGACCAAGATTTGTGAAAAATGCAGTTTTATGACTATGCACAGAATTCATTGGAATTTGATGGAATCCGGAGGCTAAGTCAAATACACTAAAATATTTGGCTCCGGATAATTGATCGAAGATTTTTTTTATTAAAGGCATAGGGAAAGAATCGCCTATAGTTTCTTCATTTAGTTTCCTAAAATCCAAAACCAGACGCCATCTTTTATTTCCTTGAGAATAAGGTTTCTTTGGGACTATCCAAATGGGCGTGTTGTATGGGGATTTAGATGTTTTAATAATTTCGTTCTTTAACAGCTCTTCTACTTGTCTGTTCATTTCATCTTTAAGAGTGGGAGGAAAACGGTATTGTCGTACATTAATCGGGATATCATCCGTTGTAATTATATCGTGATGAATTTCTGTTGTAGCTGTCAACTTCTCTCCGGGTATATGAAATCTATCAATACTTTGATTAATCAGCCATTCGGCTTCCTTTCTCTCAGGGCCATTTAAATGGTCTAAGTTTATTAAATTCAACAAGTTAAGTTTGTCATCGTGATTGGATATTGTATAGCAGTTTACATTTTTCTTTTGTCTTTTCCTTCTTCCTGCTATTCTTTTATGTTTTATAGCTTTTCCATTTTCCTTCTCGGAATTTTGAACAGGATTTCTTTTCACGGTACAGACATGCACAACTGAATTTGCATTATTTTTTAATTCATTGGACAGATAGACAGGATTGTTGCCATGCTATTGTTCCGTGAATGGTTTTATCGGTGATCCTTGCCTTTCAATTTCCCACAGCTCTAGGGTAGGTTTCTAGATGGTCACCTTATTTTCAGTAATATTTATTAAAGGCAGATAAGCTTTTTGATTATTATTTTTCACTACGCAGTTCCCTAAAAATACTCCTTCTTGGAACTCATATTTAGGGAGCAATCCTTCCTGTAAGTTTGTATGAACTAAATTTATTTCCACGATTTTTCTTTCCCGTGGTCCGATAGTTATACTGGCAGATCGGAAGAATGGATACTTCTTTCCTTTTATTACTAGGCATCTCTCGGCATAATTTATTTCTGCTTCATTTTTATGGAAGAAATCTGATCCCAATAATCCATCTTGTTTTAAAGTAAAGTTGTCTGGTATTATATGAAATTCGGTCAGTTGTCCTACGAAGAGTACTCTTATTTTTCCCAACGTATACACGGCTTGTTTTGTTATGCCGTTAAGACGCAAAACTAACTTTTTATCAATGTGTACGTCGGCTGGCACACAATTTCTCTTTATTAAATTAGGGACAGCGCCTGTATCTAATAATAGAAGTATATCCTGACCGAATTTTACTTTAATGATGGGACCGGAGTGGTTTTGACTTAATTTAATTAGTTTGTCAATAATTATTGGTTCATGTCCATCCGCGAAGTGGACGGGGCTGGTTCCTCCCCGCCAATGGGGAGGACCGGTACGTTTCCTTGTCTCTTCGCATTATTATTAGATCGTAATTTACATTCAGCAATTACGTGACCTTCATTTTTGCAATAATTGCATGTCACTTTGTTCGAATTGGTATTGGGGGCGGAAGTTTTTACTCGGCAAGTCTTAGCCTCATGTCCGGACTTTTTGCAAAGCTGACATTTAATATCAGGTCGTGGACCTTGCAAGTTCTTGCATTCCTTTGCTCCATGCCCGTCTCGTTCGCACAACTAACATTTTTGCGCTTTCCGGCATTGATATGCAAAATGCCCAGGACGGTCGCATATTTGGCATTTGGAATCATTTCCTCTCTTGTTTAGAAAACATTTATCTGCTAGGTGGCCAGGCTTTTTGCAATGCTGGCATCTGATTTCCGTTTTTTCATTAATTGCGAAAATTTTGTGTGTAGTTCGGCAGATAACAGCGGTATGGCCTTCCTTTTTGCACAATTGACAAGTTTTAGCCCTTCGACATTCGCTTGCATTATGACCCCATTTTTTGCAAATTTGGCAGTCTTTTTCGGGTCTTGAGGTTCTTCCTGTAAAATTAGTATTTTTTTGCCATTATTGCATTCCGACTAATATGACAAGCATCGGTAAAACAGATCTTGTTCCTATCGAGTGGTAGGTAAAGACATTTTCTGAGTCGTATGTTTAGAAAGTTTTCGTATAGGTGGCCTAACAGGACGGTTTCGTTGGGAATCCGTCACAATAGTTTTGGGTGCTCGGTTTGTATTAGTTGATACCCACATTTCTGGTGTGTCTTCTCTTTGGCGACGGAGAAGGTGATGTCTTGCGTCTGAACGGTGTAAATCAGCTCATTGGTGGTATCGATATTAATATGTCCTTTCTGAGCAGGTCCTTCATATAGCACCAGATATTTGTTCAATCCACACATGTCGATGTGTAGTCTATCCCAGTAAGCATAACCTCCTTCTGTGTCAGAGCAGCTTCCGCGATTGAAATCGCAACTTAATCCATTACGTAAGTGTATTTTGTTGTTATCCAACTGCACTGTAGCCTGATAATCTTGTATGGTGACTTTCACGGTAGCTTCTACCACTACACTATCCCATGTTCCGAAATGGTCAGAATATGGAGCGCCCTTGCAATATCCATTTCCCGTGAGGGTTCCGGCCAAGGTGATACTTCGAATTTCCGAACTATTTGGACGTAGTCCATCTAAGATTTGATTTCCTAAGGAAAGTTGTCCATATTCCATCATCTTTTGACATTTATGGTAACCCATTTCCATCATGTATTCGGCTAATCCTTTATTTACAGCGCTAATGTGTGAGTGCATTCCACAATGATACACTTGCCGTCTGACTTCCACCTTGCATTGCATTACGTGCATAGTCTTTATATCGGTAAGTTGTAGCAGCTGAATATAAACAGATTCCGGTTTGACATCGAGATCAGGGATATCACAATTTCCTACGTCTTTTAGTGAAATTTCCGTGACATTAGTATTGCCACTGGCACAGTCATATCCGACTAAAGATTTTGATAATCGTATTGAGTGTAATATAATGATAATCGTTAGAATGATGAAACGCATGTTCGTTAACTCCTGAAACAAAAATTAAATGACTTTTATTATTGTAGGTAATTAAGATTGATTATACTCCTTTTTTTGCTAAAAATATATTTATTTTGATCTCGGTTTATTACATGTATCTTATCGTTTCTAGGTGAGTGACATGGGGACTTCAATAAAAATTGGGAGGCTGCACTCCTCACATTCATCTTCAGTTACATTTTTTAATAATGGGACACTACATTCGATACAATTTAATGGAAATTCTTCAGCATGTCCTATCTCACTGTGGAAATTATAATACGGAATTGGGTCATCTTCGGCTTTGTGTACGCATCCTGTGCAATAGATCTCAAACTTGTCCCAGTTGACCCAGGCTACGTCAGCGATTAAAATCTGGCAGGTTTCCTGATGATCCAGCCAATCCTCGCCTAGGGTGTCCAGTAGGAGACATTCATAATCGACATCGTCTGCTTCGTTGATCATCCGGAGGGATACATCATCGATGTTCCTCATGGTTGGTCCTAAGGGTTTTTTTTGGAAATATAAGGGGTGATAAGTAAAGGGTAATAGATTAAACAAGATTAGAGTTATGAGATCAGCTTGAAATGTTTATTATTAGATTTTGGCACAGTAGAAAAAATCTTAATACTAGAATGTAAAATATATATTTTCTTAACTTTGGTTAAAATTATATAATATAATAAAATTTCCTCAAAATTATCTTAACCTTTTCAGGTAGAATAGTATAAGATCTTTGATATATATTTATATAAAAAAGGAAATCTTAACACTAAATTTATATATATATTTGATAAACTTCGGTTTAAAATCGTTTTAACAATATAAGGTGGAACAGTATGTAGAATATTTAGTTTTATATAAACTTTGGTATTTGTATCATTCTTTTCTCAAAAGATGGGATGTGTGCTAATCTCTTCTTCTCCTCTTTTTTACAGGGAGGTGTTCGTCCGATTCCTCTTTTATGGGCCACTCGAAGTTTTCATCCCTGCATGGCATATCTTGCCATTCCTCAAGATGCTTTTCCGTCTGGGGATGACAAATTTGGCATGCATCTTGAGCTACGACGTCCAGGATTTCCATACCGCAATCCATACATTTGTGTGGTATGGTCTCGATTGCCCATGGGCAATGGTAGCCCAGGATTAGGATTTTGGGTTCAGCAGTCAGGATACCACAATCCCGACAGTACCCTTCTCTGGTTTCTGTGTTTAACCAGATGACATCTCTGGTCGTGATGTTGCAGTATGAATCGAACATAGATGTCGGCGAGTCCCTCTCTGGTTCTTCAGCATTTGGTAGTGATATTTCTTTTTGATGCTTCAAAAACTCATTCGTATCATTCTCAAGCTCTATCTCCTCAATCTCAGAGAGTCTCTCCGGTATCTCCCACGGGAGGTCCCAGTTTTCCAACATCTCGTCGAAACCTAATTCCTCCGAAATTTCCTCCACTAATGACAAAAAGGTTAGGAATTCTAGGGGGAACATTCTTGCCGTTTTAATTTTTTAGCTGAAAAGAGAATAAACGAGGAAACAAGTTAGAAATATGACCAAATATCCGATGAAAGTATAGAAATGTAAAAGAAAGAAAATAAAAGTAAAGAGGTTAGTATGGGTCTTACTCTCTTAGCTCCGTGTCGTTGGGTAAAACTTGTGTGAGATTTAGTCGGTCGGATGACACAATTCTCCGTTTGTTACCTATTTGGATGACACATCTTTTGTTATCCAATACTTCCAACACCTTGTGTGGACCTGTGTATAAATCTCCAAATTTTCCAGTTTTTGATCCCTTTTTAAGGAATACATAATTTCCGGCCTCAAATTCGCGAACGCGTGTTCGCTTTTCGTAATTATATTTATATTTTTCTTTAGCATGAATTAGGGAATTTCGGGCGATTTCTTGGTTATTGTGTAACTTAATTAATAATCGGACTAAATAATCGTCATAAGTTTCGAGGGTCTTTTGTTTGAGTAATGAGTAACTAGAGGGCAGGTTGGCTATTTTACTGAATACTAATTCAAAGGGAGTTCGTTTGGTAGCTTCGTGGACCGATGTGTTATAACTAAACATAGCGAGCTCTATCCACCTGTCCCAGTCGGAATCCTTTTCAATAAAAGACTTAAGGTATTCATTAAGTACATGGTGTGATCGTTCCAGACTTCCATTGGATTGTGGATGAAATGCTGTAGTTTTATATTGTTTGATTTTCATTAGTTTCGAAAATTGTTTCATTAGAGTGCTTATAAAATTTCGTCCCTGGTCTGTGAGCACAGCTTTTGGTGCTCCATATACGCATATTACTCTTTTTAAAAAGGCCTCAGCTACAGTTGCTGTCGAGCCATCAGGTATGGGAATCCCAATGCAGTACTTAGTTAATAAACACTGGCATGTTAACACATACCGATTCCCTGTAGGAGTAATATTATAGGGTCCGCATAGATCCATTGCACATTTTTCAAAACTACTACCAGGAGTATCGGTTATAAACATTGGTTGTTTTGTTCCCACTCTGGTAAGTTTTTTTAATTTACATTGTAAGCAGTGTTGCACATAGGTATTAATTTCATCACGCATACCTTCCCAGTAATATCTAGATCGAATTCGGTTATATGTCTTATGTTTGCCTTTGTGACCACCAATGGCACTGGCATAAGCTTCTTTGATAATATCATATCTTTCCGATATAGGAGGACAGGTGACTATTCCTGTACATACTGTTATTTGACAGTTAGTACTCTTGAACACTTTATCAAATTTATCTATGACAAGACGGTCGAAACTGGTCGGTCGAAAAATGGTCGAAACTGATGTACGCAATATAGTACTGCTAATGCTTCTTTTTTATGTGTGGAGTAATTTCTTTCGGGCTTGTTTAAGGATCTGCTAAAGTAAGCAATGGGTCTACCTTTCCCAATTGGTCCTTGACATAGTATTCCTCCGATTGCATAATTCGAAGCATCGGTAGATACTAGAAAGGGTTGTTCAAAGTCAGGGAATTGTAATACTGAAGTTTCACGAAGTTTTTTTTTTAAAGTAGTGAAGGCTTGTTCTTGCTCTTCTCCCCATTTAAATAAGGGGGTGTCTTTTTCTGTAAGTTTGACCATGGGTCTGGCAATTTTCGCATACTGGTGAATGAAACTTCTGTAATAGCCAAATAGGGCTAAAAATTGTTGTATATGTACGACTTTGTTAGGTCAGGGAAATTTACTTACTGCTTCCAATTTTTTAGGGTCAGGCTTTATGTCATCTTGAGTGATTATATGCCCTAGGTACAATACTTCTTTCCGCAACAAAGAACATTTTTCTGGCTGTAGTTTTGAATTTGCGGATCTTAACCTGCTAATGAAACCTAAATATTTTCGTCGGTGTTCTTCTAGGGATTTTGCATAAATAACTATGTCATCCATGTACACAAATAATTCATTTCCTTGTAATCCGGACAAGACCACATTCATCAATCTCTGAAAGATCGCGGGCGTGAATTTGTACAAATGCCATTTGGGTTAAAGCCCAAAGGGCATTTGTACTGTGACGGATTTTCAATGATTAAAGGATCTTGCCTATTCCTATGTGCACTATTGGAGGGGTTAGAACAGATAAGACGGAAGATGATTGAAATTATAATTTATTTCAAGCTTTTTAACATGAAATTTTTTCCCGCCGGTAACAAGTCATTTATCCGCTGAGCGCGTTGGCGGATGGTATAACAGTACGCGTGACAATTAAGTTCGATCAAGAGGTCGC
>JABFOV010005512.1:0-11942 GCA_022817685.1 Aradophagus sp. ZL-2020
TGTTCTAGTCACTGTAAAACATGTATAAATACCTAATACAATTTTTAATTTATTTTAAAACATATATAAATACGTAATAGAATTTTTAATTCATCATTAAAAAAAATATGAAATAAGAAAAATAGTTCTAAATTTAATAATTTTTGTTTAATTTGTTACCGAACGTCACACTTTTACTGTTTACCACAACATGTAACATTTTATACGTATGTAAATATGCTAACATATTAACGACATTGCAGGCAAACAGGCAGATGACACGAGGCCCTCTGTACCCACAACCGAGAGTAAACACGTGGAAGGAGAAAAGGAAGTTAAAAGGCGTAAGTAGTATGCAGCTTATATCGTACCGCGGGGTCAAATTTTGACATCAATATATTGAATTTAAATATTGTTTGGCGTGTAGTTGAATATAATGCAATGAACAATGTTGAAAATACATGAAAATGTATTAAAACAATTTTTTATTCACATTAAATAATTTTTTTACAGTGTAATTAATTGTAATACAAAGAAAATATTTAACATAACTGTTATTGTACAGACGTACTATAATATTAATATTACTATTATCAATATTAAAATTTTAATAATAATTGTACATTTATTAATGTAAATAATCGAATTCATATTTTACAGTACATGAAGATGAGTCGCTTCTGCAGTCGCTGGAAAGTTGAAAAGTTCAATTTCAGTTCATTTTCAGTATTCGAGCGCTTGAATAGTTTATCTATAAGCGCATTTAAAAATAGACGAATTAACAAAGGACGGAGAAGAGTGACAGCGATACACGGCTAGCGGCAGCCGGCTCGAGTGGTGGGCGATTGGTGGGGGTCTCCCGCCACTCGACCGCTGCGGCGGCTGGAGCCTCCGCAGCCAACTTCAGGTGCGAGCCCCGTGCTGTTTCTGGCATCTCTGGCCTAGACGCGAAACAAGGCACGCGGCCCGCCAGGCAACTAGTGGCGCCGTCGTAACTACGTGAATCAGTGACGGGTCTTTAAGTAATCGGCGCGAAAACTTCCGCTGATTACATCATATATCATGCGTCAGTTTCAAGTTCAATCATTGCAGTCCAGACGTGATATTGCCGAGGCCATATTCTTGTATAAGATTCTACATAATTATTACAATTGCCCCAAATTGTTAGAATTTATTAATATTCCCTATAGACCTTTACGACTTTTCAGTTATTTCATCTAGTCAAATACAATACGAATAGAGGACAGTACTCATTAATTAATCGCCTTAGTAGAGTAGGCAACATGATAAATAAAGATATAGATTTATTTAATGTAAATTATTATTCCTATTACAACTATCTGGTAGCAAAATTTGTGTAATATTATCTATTCTAGCGTTTTCTTTTCATATTATATATATCAGATTCCGAGGGACTTGTCGGTGTAAAATAACATGTATATATTATGTATCTATGTATAGGGTGTATTCCCGTTTATATATGAGATAAATAAATAAATAAACTTCTATCGATGGCTCCTTTTGTGTGGCTTGATGTAATATTTTTGGCATTGCAGCAATAACTCCTTTAGGGGTACTAAGTCGATAAAATATTTTGTGAATGATTGGGTGGTGTCCCATATGATTAGCTAATATCTGAGTTTCCTCTTCAGTATTGAATAAGTTTCAACACTTTGTTGCAAAATGTTTTCTTAAAAGAGTTCTAGTAATTCTTCGCACATTCGTTATGCCACTTCCAAAAGCATACTTTTTGAGCAATCGGCATGAATTTAGATCTTCTCAGGATTATTCGAAGTACTTATGCCAAAGACATATACAATATCATTACTCACGCCAGCTTGTTCACGATTAGATATCAAAAGATCAATACAGTTTGCTTCTTCTTTCTACAGGAACACGGGAACGTTACTATTTAATTTTCCACGAACTTCAAACATTACGTATGCTCGTTCTTCGTCAACGCTAGATGTAGATGCTTCATTTTGTAAACTTATGTTTTTCAAATTTTTAAAACCTTTGATTTTTATTTTTTGGCTCTCGCCAGCTCTTCGTCGATTAAGTAATATTAAAGTTCTTTCGGCCAGTATTATCCACTGATTTGTAGAAAATTTAGTCTGCAATGCTGGATCGTCTCATTTTGGTCACGTAGTCGTAGACTTGTTTTATTTCTTCGTCGGTTGGCAAATCATCCACAATGTGCCGTTGCTGTTCGGCATACTGTTCTTCAGTTATTTTATTAATCCTGTTAAAATATTTTGCATCAAAAACTTTAAAGAAGCGTTCAATATCCTTTTCCCCGTTTTCGTTACTTTTTTCAACACGGTAACACAGTAACTTTTTGATTTGACGAATTAAGTTGCCAATATCTTTTGCAACGAAAGGGTGTTTAAATTCATTTTTGTCTTCATCAAATTCAGATATATTATTTGCTGCTTCAACAAAAGTACTGTAGAAGCTTGGTTTAGGCATGGATGTGAAATCTGTAATATGCTCAGGATTAATTTCCTTGGCTTTGAGTAGTAAACGAGACAACAGTCTCAATCTTGACCGGATGAGATTGTAGTTTTCTTTTTTATATTTTTCGCATAGAGAACTTCCGTAAATAACAAGTGCTACATCTTGCCTCGCCGTTAAGCCTACTTCGTTTATAAATTTTGACGTAACATTATTGAGAAATCCTAAAGCTTCAGGGTGTATACGGCTTTCTATTATTACTCCGGCAACTATTCGAGATTGCCCTTTAATTTTCATTGTGTTAACATCACACTTGTGATGACGAAAGTTTTTACTTGAGTAACATCCTTTGCATAAATCACATGTGACAAAGTCTGTCGTCTTTCGATTTTCCGCAGGCCGTCTTTCTGTTATTAATTTCGAACCTGTCACAGTGTTGTCAACATTGTTAATAAAATTTCCAGCTTTTCTCAACAAATTGATCATTCTCTTCTATCTTCTCCCGTTGCTGTCATCATCTGCTTAACTTCCTTTTTATCTTTGTGGACGGTTTTCAAGTGGCGTGCAATTTGGCCTAAAACAATTTTATTACAAAATACGCAATTATATTTCTTATATTTTCCTTCAGTTTTTTTCAGTACGGTCATTTTATCACCTAATTTTCCATATTTAATTGTATCCAATCGTTCCTTTATATTGTTGATTTTTTTTCACCGTTTTGTTTGTTCTCTGGATTTTCATTCGAATCTCAGTTGAATCTAGAATATATGAGCTATCTTCATTTGACACAGCGACAACACTAATTGAAATACCTGTACCATTAATAAAGTTAGTTTTATTCTCTCTTTCATTTGAAATATCGAGGACAGTCCTCGATAATCGATAATGCCTGAAACATCAATCAAATTGGGATTGATTTGTTTTTTATTTAGTTCATCCAGAATAGTAGTTAAAGTGCCTGGATCATTAATCAAATTGGCATTAATATATTCTTTATTTAACTCATCGAGAACTATAGTTGAAAAGACTTGATCATGTAGTAAATTGGTTTCTCTTTCTTTTGACACAGATGAAGCTGTAATCGAAATATCTTGACCATTATATGAATAAGTATGGATCTGTTCTTCGTTTACGTTTTATATTAAATCAATATCCAATTCATGACTATTTATTAAATCTGAAATGTCGAATAGAGATTCTTCTAATCTACCATCTGTTATATCGTTCATAGTGTTATGTGATTCCTCGTAAACTGTATCGTGAAATTTATCATTTGATACTGGACTAATATCGTCATTTAAACAGACTGTACCGTACGTGATTAACGTAACATTTGAATGATTAGTATCTGAACTTTTTACTTCAGGCAAAGAAACACTTGAATTTAGGGATTTATCTTCTACAACAGTTAATGTCACTGTATCTGACGATTGTGTCACTATTTCTGATGTTTGAGAGTCATCTACAACTTTAGGAAAAGATACTGATATCGATGAGTTGATTTCTTTTGCTGAAGCCAGTACTTCATTTGGTCTTAGTTTTAATAATTAATTCTCTCATGATCATCAAGATATTCGACGTTTTTGATAATAGGTAATTTTCGACTTGATTCATTTTCCTTAAATGCAGTGCTGTTCAGTATGCGACTTTCCTTTTTTATTTTATTTTCGATAATCGGTGGATTACTTCCAAAAATTATAGGCGACGTTTTTAATTCAATTTTCGATTCTGAAATATACAGGGTATATGCAAAACACTAATACTATGATTTTTATGATATCTATAATTTTTGTAGTTGAATGGTTTGTTATGTATTTAAAACAGTTTCTTTATCAATTTACACAATTATCCTACCAAATCTTCTACAATAAAGTACTGATACTGTTTTGTAACATCATATTATATAAGGTAAACCCTTTTTTGTGTGTGCTTTAGTGTAACAAAATAAATTATATACTTTACCTTTCATTTTTTTATTAAGTACGTCTTTGGGCTTATCAGTAAGCGGTCTTTTCTTTGCGTGTGTTTTCGTATCTGCAAAAAAATATTAGTATAGTAATATAAAAGTGCATTAGATCTGTTTATTTATTTATTTATTATTTATTTATTTATTATGTATTAAATTCATTTATTTATTTATATTTAGGATAAAGAACTCTATAATAAAAATAAAAGATTCTTGATACTCCCAACGCATCACAAGCGTTAGAAAAGTTAAAGAAAAGTTAAGATAAGTTAATAATGGTTTAATTTTGAAATCGGAATGACTCTAACGAGTTGATCCGACAATCAACGAACTCATTGAAAGTTTCGATGCTTGGGTAATCCATGGATGAGCCGATAGAAGTGGCCCATTTGACGAGTAATTTTTTATCTAATTTGCGCTCTAATACGTGGACGAGCAAAAAGCTCCAAGATTGGGAATCGATATCCGAATCGTGTAAGGAACCTAAGGCACCGCGATAGGTATCGCGCATGCGCTTAAGCGATGCAAGGAAATTGTGGCGCGTTAACTCCAAATCGGTAATCTAGTTGAGTAACATGGTTACGATCAAACGCGAGTTACGACAACAAACGTAGTTTTATGGCCGCTAGGACAACGGGGTTCTCGGGTTGACCGACCGACGAAGTGTCATGGAAATCGCGTTCCACGGTGGTATCGAGTCCAGCGATATGCTCTTCTAGGTAGGCTTCTGCCTCCTCGACTGTTAAGCGGAATGCTGCCAGTCGATTTTCGGCAAAATGTGGCGCTGATGGCCGATTCGTAACTGGGATTAAGCCCGCGAGTTGCGCATGAATGAACTTGCCTTGCTTGGCAAGTTTTTCGAGCGAATTTAAACGACGCTGTAGATAAGCGGCGGTGAATTTGTTCGTCCCGAAATTTTTTTTATTTGAGAGTAACGAGACGACGTCATCATAAAGCACCCTGAATCGCGTGATCAATGTTTCCAAAGATTCCGAAATTTTGCAACCTGACTCGCAACAATCGTAATTCCACTCGCTCTATTTATCCGGCTTGCGAAGGACCAAAATTTTGTTTGAAAAGGCGCGAGTAGTTGCGAGCGAAAAGCAAAATAAGCGAACTGTCGATCCGCTGGTTCCGAATGGGAACGGCGGAGAACTGTGTGAAACCCGATATTGTTGCGGTCTAGATGTGCAAAATAAAAAGGTGATCAAGTAAAATTAAATTATGTAATTTATTTGCATTTCAAAAAAGAACAATGGGCTCCGGAGGAAGCGAGCGATCCTGATAGTAATAACCTGAAAATAACAAAAAAAATTTATAAAAAAAGGTGAAGGCAAGTGGCTTGCCTCAAGTGGTGAACGAGTGACTTGCTCGAGCTCCAGTGCCTGGAGAAGCCGCTAACGTCCAGTGGCCGAACTCTATCGCGATGCGAAAACAAAAATAATTAGAAATAAATCAGTATTTTTTTAAGGGGACGGACTCGAATGCGGCAAACACGCGCGACCTACGACAAGGCGGAAAATCCAACCTAACCGATGCAATTTCCTTTGAGGGGAAAATACCTCCAACCTGAGTTGCTCAGGCACGGGGTATGGCGAAGGTCGAGGACAAAGGATCGGTACGGGACACCTCGTGGCGAGGCGGAAACGACAAGGTTAGGATAACTTACGAAGAATCTCGCTGGCTCGGAGAATTCAGCAGTCCCACCTGTAACAACGTAAAAGCGCGATCATGTGCGAAGTTCCGCTAACGAATTAGCGTATGAGGCACTGAGGCCTATCAAAGAACGAAAAGAACGACTAAGTCGACGCGCGGAAGAATCCACGGCGGGCAATATGCTAAGGCGAGCAACGAAGTAGTGGTCGAATTTCCAGTACCGATCTTTGGGACAAGCTGAAAATGAGTTATCGATCACTGGAACACATGGTTCTTTTCTCAATTATTTCATTATATTAATTACAATTTTGAAATTAAAGTATTACGAATGATAAATATTTCTTATTCTTCATTACATGTATTTCTTTATTGCATGTATTATCGTTTCATAAAAATTGTATGTAAAAAAGTCAGTGATTCGTTTATAATAACTGATTAATTAAGTTTCACAACCCTTAACTTCTCGATCATAGGTACAACTACCTTATTTTGTGCTTGGTATTTGGTTGTTTTAAGATAAATAAAAATACTGAAATACTTGTTGCATGACCATTAACAGTGTTGTCACGTAGTTTTCTGCCATTTCAAAATGTCATTTTGACGGGAAATTCAAATTTTGGCAAGATTTTTTTTGTTTCATTGTTTCAGTTTTTATGTTTAATAGATTTTTGAAAAAATTAGGTTCTCTTTGGTCTTCAGTGCTTATTTGCTAGGTTTAATTTTTAATCGTTATCTAAATTGATCTGGATAATATAATTGTTTATAGAATTGTATACACAATTTGAAAATTTTTTGTCCGAATAATCGACTTTAACAAATTAACTATTAATAAAAAAATTATAGAAATATTTCGATTTAACGTAATTATATATAATACAATAAATTACACAAAAAATTTTATTATTTTAATATAGTAATTCAATTACTTAAACAGATAAGCATTAATAACCCTAGTTGAAATGCCGTTGCTGAATAACTGAAAGTAATGATGAAAAAAAGCTCTTATTCTGATTATTAGGCTGTCATAGATTATAAAATGTTACAAAAATATTAAATATAAATGTTATAAAAGCAGATTATTTAATGTGTTTTTTTTTTTTCCTTTAATAATCTGCACTTTTTCTGTCTATATTTCTTAAAAACAATACAATAAATTTGAAAATAGTGCCCTGAAGTAAGCATCCACATGATTTTTTGTCTGAAATGAACGAATTTTTGCATTTTTGGTACTCCACATCTGATGTGCTATTTTCTTTTGTGTTTCAGTTTTGAGTTATATACATCAAACCTACACGCACATTAATGTTCATCCATATTTAAAGAATTTTTTCACATTTGGTCCGCTATCTTGAAATTGCCACTTGTTTTTTGAAAAATATCATGATATATTAATATAGAAACATTAAAAACGTAAATTGACTCTTAATTATAAACTTCTGAACATGTTTTTTAATTTTGACCACGAAATTAACATTTAAAATGTCTGTGCGTCAAGAAGCTTTTCAAATTTATAATTTTATACGTTTTACTAACAATCAATTACGAATACAGGTGTTGTGATTGTTGGCATGTAAGAAAAGTTAAAACTAATGTTCAAAATACACATATTTTCTAATAATAAAAGTAAATAAATAAATTAAATAAAGATTATATATATATATATATATATTGTAACGTGGCGGCTTTTTCGAGAAAATCCTCTCCACACCCCTTCGCCACGGACTTGGAATTAGTTGTTAAATTTGTTGGGTTTATCGGGCCTGGCCACCAACAGAAGGTCAGGATCGCCACCGGGCTGAGCCCGGAAAATTACTACAGCCAAACAATTACTTCTCAATCCACTCACAGCCCGATAAATTCCCGCGATTTCCCTCCCGTAAAACGGAATTCTCCGCGCAACGGTTTGACTGCAGAAGAACCAGGCAAGGATATCCCCTAATTTGCAATGATAAGATCCCACAATAACAAACTCACCACACCCAACAATTCCACTTTTTGCAATACTTTTTATTCAATAAACAAAATCGCCCCGTTACGGGCCAGCAACAACAATACAGCCTCTATGCCACTATGGCAGGCAAACGACAAAAATTCACCAATCCCGAAATGCTCGGGTCACGCTTTCAGTCACACACATCAATTACATTCACACATTCACACATTGAACTTGCCGTTACATACAATTTTTAGCGGGGCTACGCAGGGCTCTAGGCGTGCCGGGACGGAGACGGGAGCTCAGGTCCTCGCAAGTGGTCGGCGGGGCCTCGGCGCACAGAAGGTCTGTCCTTGGCGGGCGCTATCATCCATCTCCGCATCTTTCGGCTTTTCCGGACTGACGTGTGCCGCGCGGACCTCACTCGCTTTCCCTTTCCGCTCGCTCGCCACCGATTTTCTTCTTCAGCGGCTGGCGCCGCGGTGTCGCTGTCCCTGGAATTAGGTCAGGCGCGGGAACTCCTTGAATTGGGGACCAAGCAATCCGAATGAGCCGGCGCGGTACAGCCTACCCTTTCAACTTGTGGGTGCCATGAGGTCCGGTAGGTCCTCCGCGGAAGGGCCTGTGACGACAACAAAGCCCCCCGCTCTTCTCTCCGGGTGCCCTGTGTTACGAGCGATGTCCTTGACGACATTGTGAACTGATAAACTGCTCGACGGGCGGCTTACGAGCGGACAAGTACTTGCGAGGAAGCGGTTCTCAGCGACACGCCGGGCTTCGCCTGGTGTCTCGGGCGTCCCCGATAATCCGTGGCTGCTCTCTGGTTGTTGTCCCCCGGTGAAGCTCCCCCGTGCCTCCATTTCCCGGGCACGCCGTGGCCGTGGATAATCTACAATCAAGTCCCGAAATTTTAGTACAAGATCTTCATAAACGAAATACAAAATAAAAATAAAAAAAAAATACCAAATTACAAAATTTATCAACTTCAGATTCATCAGCTCCCGTATTTCTGCTATAATTTCATCTGTTGAACAGCTATTTGTGTTACTTGAAGTATTTGATGAATGTCATTATCGGCGCTGTGTATTTTACACCAAGTCCTGTTCAATCCAATATGAAATATGTTGAAAACCTTGAAAATATTCTCGAAACCTATTAATTATCATGTATCCTGTATAACCTAATCCTGTATAACCTGTATCATGCATAACCTAATTATCAAGTGATTTTAATTTAACAAGAACAACTTGGACATATAGTAAAAATGGTACTTTTTGTAATTTTGATAATGCATTGAATTCGGAAATTCGAGCAGCCAATATGTTAGCTAATCACTTTAATTATTTAAACCTACGTCAAATTAATAGCATTTGAAATTGTGATGGCAAGTGTCTCGATCTCATTTTTATTTCTGATTTAGAATTTACTACTTTATGTTCTGATTGTCCTATTATATCTTGTGATAATTATCATCCGGCTATTGATATTTACTTTTCCATGATTGACTGTGAATCAAATTTAGATGTTGATGAATTTAGATATAATTTTAATTTGGCCGATTTTGATTTTATAAATGATAAGTTAATTTCATTTGATTGGTTCACAAATTTTTCTTGTAATTCAATTGCGAAATCTGTTGATATTTTTATTGATAAATTATACGTTATAATCGACAAATGCATGCCAAAATCTCTGATAAGAACATCTAATTATCCCCCCTGGTACTCTTTTTCACTTATTAAATTATTAAAGAAAAAATCTACAGCTCACAGAAATTATAAAATAAACCCATCTTCAGAAAACTATCTGTGTTTTTCGGAACTGCGTAAGCAATGTAAGAATAAATCCAGGAAAGATTACCTATATATTATATATATATTATATATATATAGATGATCTATCAATTATAAAAACTTGTCTAAAAAGTACCAGTTTTCCAAAATTTATAATTTTTTGACCCATACATTGTTCTAATCGCCCAATATTCATGAAAATTTATTTTTATAATTTCATTTGAGTCGCTGAATACGGACCTGATGCTAGATTTTTCAAATTCAAAATGGCCGATCCAATATGGCGGACAAAAATGTGAAAAGTATATTATTTTTATGAAATTTGGTGGATAAGTGTACTTTGGATCACTGATAACTAATCTGAATTTCAATTAAACTCTATAAAATGTCAACTATAATGTCAAACTAAAAAGTGTCATGTAAAATAATCCATTCTAAATGGATGACGAAGCATTGAAAACTGCACATCTTCATTAAATTCGATGTATAAATGTATTTTGTCGATAATTTAATAACAATGTTTTGTGGAATACATTTATACATTGAATTTAATGAAGATGTGCAGTTTTCAATGTTTCGTCATCCATTTAGAATGGATCATTTTACATTTTAACATTAGGTTGACATTTTTTAGAGTTAGTTTAGAAAAAAAATTCAGACATTTCCGATGCATCTACTGTATTCTATAAGTCCAAATGTCAAAAAAATACCAAAAAATGCCATGTTTGATTGATCGGTGCGCCCTCTAGATTTTATCAGAAAAGCTAAATACTTAGCCTAACACATTTTCTCATCATGAACTGCAATTTGACAGCCCAGCGGGCAAAATATAATTTTTTCGACCCACTCTATTATATATATATATATATATATATATATATATATATATATAATAAAGAATAATATATGTGTAATAATAAATAATAAAGCAAGCATGCAATAACATTGTAATAGAGTTGACAAAAATGACTTTTTAATTTTGCTTGATTCACTTGTAACTCCTTGTAAATCTTGAAAATCCTTGTAAATCCTTGAAACTCTTTGTAAGTCTTGAAAATCATTGTAACTCTTGTAAATCCTTGTAACCCCTGTAACTCCTTAGAAGTCTTTGTACATCTTATAACTCCTTATATCTCTTGTAACTCCTTGTAAGTCCATGTAAATCTTGTAAATCCCTCTAACTCCTTGTAACTCTTGTTCGGATTTTGAAGTTACCAACCCCTTGGTATAAGTCGTTGATATGTAGTGATATATTGGTTTCGTCAGGGGTACCTCAGGGCTCCCACCTAGGACCGTTACTTTTTTTATTATTTGTTAGTGACCTTAAGCATTTTATTCGTGAAATACCGTTTCTATTTTTTGCTGACGACTTAAAACTATATTATGAGATAAAATCTATTAGTGACTGTTCAATCTTACAATCCAAGTTAAATAACCTATCTCATTGGTGTGTGATTAATAAATTATCTTTAAACTTGAACATATGTAAAATCATGAGATATTCTCGTTCTAGAAATCTTATTGCTTATAATTATTTTATTGATGGCCATGAGTTGGAAACAGTTTCTAGTTTTAAAGATCTGGGTGTAGTATTTGATACAAAACTTAGATTTGATTTACATATCGAATATATCACCAACAAGGCAGTTCGTAGCCTGGGATTCATTAGAAGAATGACAGCTGATTTTACAAATGTTTCGTGTCTGAAGACCTTGTATATTGCACTTGTTCAGTCCATTCTTCTCTATGCATCTCCGGTCTGGTCTCCTTTCTATGAATTTTATATTCATAAAATTGAGACTATTCAGCACTTATTTTTTATCTTCATGGCTTGGAAATTAAAACTCCCCTCCCCGAGAATGTCCCATGATTATAGTCAAATTGCCACTAAGTTACACCTGAGTTCTTTACGTTCTTATCGAAATTATAATGACCTATCTTATTTTTACGATCTTATTAATAACAACGTTGACTCTATTTCCCTATTTTTAAAATTACTTTGGTGGGTCCCCGCGAGATATCCAAGAAGAGATTTTACGAAGAGTAATTTTGTAATTCCCGTGACTAAAACAAACCAGTTTTATCATGCTCCACTATTTCGGATGTGCAGATTAATGAATACTCTTGATATTGATTTTTTATTGCCTAGATCAACCTTTAA
>JABFOV010005513.1:0-11942 GCA_022817685.1 Aradophagus sp. ZL-2020
GTGTAAACGGGGTGAATTAACACGCACCAATCAACCCTCCTTTCTCGGGGACTACAGAGCGATCACGCGACGCGTGGTAATCTTGACGCAGCTAGTCTATTTTATCTCTGTGGCTCGCCCAGGCCCAGTTGCTGTTGATTCTGCGTTTGTTGATGTTGCGTGCCGTTGTTGACGGTCGCATTGCATCGCGGTGCGTGGTGCTGTGGCCCTGACACTGTCGTGGGATTCTGCGACGGTAACAGTCCATACTGACTTGGTGACATACCTAATTATATTAAATATTAAAATTAATTCGATATTTAATAAATGACAGAGTTAGTCAATTAATAGTATATTTACTTAAGCCAAACCATTGTTTTTATACCAAATAAACTCATTATATTTACATAGGAGATAATTTTAATATCAGAAAATAATAAGCCCATATTATAATATTCTTATTTTTTTTTAAAATTATGAAAATGCATAAGTCTGATTAAGTTTAATAAAATTATAAAAAATACTTTTTACTTCTAGTAAAAAGTAACTTTTAGGATAGTATTTGTTAGATTTTTATTATATACGTAATCATTGCTTAATTTTGTAATCTTAGAAACTTACAGCTGTTATGCAAACAAACTTTCACATTATAATTAATATAAATAAAATATGCAGAAATAAATGCATAAATCAGATTCTTATTCGTAAACTTGAGAGATCAAGTAATTTGAATATCATTTTATCATCATATTAGATGTGTGAAATAAAACAATTCTGCACATAAATACCTGAAGGTGTCTTGTCTCCAGCAGACATTTTGGAAAACGCAAGAAGTGCATCAGGAAAGTTAGGTGGAGTGGCAGGTGTATTACATGGTGTAATCTGAAGAAAAAAGGACAAATCACAAATTAATATGAATAGTTCTTTACATCATCATCATATTGCGGCACGTATTTAATTTTATTTAAATACTATGTATTTTTTTTTCTTAAAAAAATTGTAAAAGTACAACTTTATATATTGAATCAAATGTAACTTTTTGTATTTACAATTAATTGTAATTTAAACATTAAATGCCATTAGCTCAGTGCAAATTAATCTTCATACATAATTAATCGATTGCAAATGCAAATTTAATAAGCCGTATATCTGGTGCGATAATAATTAGTCGACGAAAAGCAAATTGTTGTTCGAATCGTCAAATTTATAGAAAATTTGTTATTTATAAACGGATTCAGTCTCAAGTAGCAAAGCGCATTGCATTCAAATGAAAAGAAAATACATCTTACGGGATTCGTCATACGAGGGAGGAAAGCTCAAACAGATCGCAAAGGCTAATACTATGTTAGAAATGTTTGGTATTCGCGAACACCTAGAATATTAACGTCGTACAGTGATGGTCATGCCGCATGAACCAACCGGCCGCAAGAACCACTGCCAACCGAGCTTCGCTTAAGCGGTTCGGCTACTATTCTTGTCGGTGACATTCCGATAAACCGCGTGCCAAACCCTGTAAGTGTGTTGCCGCATAATTCAACATTTTTAATGTCAACCACCCTCCATCAATGAAATAAACAAGGAGACAGATAGAGATAGAAAACGATGGAGTAGTCCATATTTCACAATTCAAGTTAATTCAGTCGTTTGTGTAAGTAACCTTAATTAGGCAACTTTACATCAATTGATAAAAAAATTGTTCCATTCTTATAAAATCTATATTTCAAAAAATCTTGCACCCAATATTTTATATTTGATTATTCAAAAACCTATAGATATTTATTTTTAATATTAACAAATTAATTTTATGCTCCATTTTTCAATAGAAAAAAATTGTAGTACATTTTCACTCTTCACTCGAATTGCTACTCAATAAAAAAGTAACGACCCATGGTTAATTTTCCACTTAAATAGTCCTTGGATAATTACAGTCAAGAACTAAAGGACCTTGAATGCATGGTAATTGGTTCGACCAATTCTCTTTACGTAACATGGATATAATAAGCTCTAATAAAGTTTCAGGACAATAAATGAAAATGAAATGTTAGAGGAAGTCGAATCGAAAAGTGTTAATGCAACGATGAACGTCACGTTACGTAAAAAACATCCAATCTGCAATGATTCAACGATACGAATCAATTGATTTTGGGTACCATTAGAGGCAACAATCGAAGACCAGTGGGACAAGAAGATACGTCGTCTGTGAAATGTATTCTTAGAGTGGTTCTTGGTGTCCATTTTGCTTGCACATGGAACACTGCGTAAGCATAAGGCACCGCGGCGAGTATTAGTAAACATACATGGCGTGATGTTTTTATCCTATCTCAGTTGGACAAGTCAGCCTAAGCGGAGGAAGTGACGTCTGCTTTGATGGACAACCGGCTGCTCTCATCGACGCGATAATTAGCGTGGAAAATTTATGACCATAAACGAAAGACTCGACGCTACCCGGCTTGGAAAACTATCGCGAGATAAGTGCGTCAGCAAAAGATCAAAGATATGGAAAAATGAAGAAAGGACAAAGGAAAAGACGGCTAAGAATGAAAAATGACCTCTGCTGAATGTCGGACTGCCGCGGTGGAAAATGTCCGAGCATTGTGGCACTTTCTGCCAGGATTTATGAATGCAGACGCGAAGGTTACGCTCAGGTGAATTCGATTCGAGGCAACGCATTCGAGCTATTAAATTATCCTCGTTCTGGGCGTTTCGTTTTGTTTTAATTGCGCGAGACAACGAGAATGGTGGAATTGCAACCAATTCCTCGAGTTGGATGTTTAATAATAGCATACTGATGAACGCGATAGTGACAATTTTGAGAAACACAGGGTCACCGCAGAACTGCTACTGTCATTCAACTGTCAGGTCTCTGTTTTCAATTCGGGAAAGAAGTACTTGTATATTGAAAATCAATTATAAAATGAAATAATAAGTTTATGGATTACGTTTGTCCAGTCACAGTAATTAATATTATACAGATTGTTTGCTAAATCCAATCGTGATTACACTGTTGTTCATTTAGCGTTTTGGTTCCGTTTTTTTATGTTTCAAATTTGATTAAAGGATGACCTTTGTCAACGTTTATTGGTTTAACAGTTGCATCCTTGTCCCTTGCCATAGTTCGTTTGTGTAAAACGCGGTGGAAAATTGAATTAGCGTAGCAGTACCATTTGCGAATGGATCGTTGAATTGAATATTTTGAAATTATACAAGATTGAATAAAATTAATGCACTCTGTGGAAGAGAGCACGCGGAGTCGGGGGAAGCTTGTCAAGGTTAAACACGTGCAATCGATTCGCTCTCGGAGCTCCGGCAAGGTTCTGCCTGGGGGATGCTTGGCCAGGGACAGAGTTGCCGCTAAACTTTCCAGCACATGACTTTTTCATCTCTCCCCCATCTCTTCATCGTCAACTTTTCAATCTCTACTCTAGCCATTCTATTTTATTGATAACAACTTTCAACGACACTTTTAACAAAAAAGGTGAAACAATGTGCGCGCATGTGGACAATTCCTGTTACCTTCAAATTATTATCATGATTTGCTTCAAAGCTTGATGCTATATTTTAATAATTCATTTGGCAAATGTACACGCGGAAAAAATTATAAATGAAAACTTTAACGTATCGGAACTACATGACGTTATGGAAAGCATAAGAAATATTATTGTAATTATAATACATTTTTATATACTTCGTTAAATATAATACTACGATTATTATGAAATGTGTCACATAATTTTTACATCACAAATCACATCACCTGGTTTTAATAAGTTCTGGTAATTTTTGTATAATTTTTTTCTGTTTTAAGATAAATTTTAGTATCGCGGTTATAGGATAATAAAATATTTTATTATTGTTTTCAAATTGCATCTGAATAATTAATTTGAGTAACTGAAAAGAATCAATTGATAAAAAAATGAGAAGTGACATCTCCATCTATGCAAGTAGAAATACTTAAAATAGCTATTGAAAAACTTGTTTTATTTAGATCGAGTTAAATAATTCATGAATGCGAAGATCAATTCAAACAAATAAAGTGTATTGCAATGGCAACAATTTCATAATTTACAATTTAAGTTACAATTTCTTGCTCATTACCTGAGATCACATTTCACCCCAGGTAGTATTTTATACGATGTTTCCTGTACAACAGATAGGCGGCACAGATAAAATTCAAGCTCGACTGTTTACTTTGTACAGAGAATTAAGCATTTAAAGAATCCGTTGCTTAATTAACGTGTGTAATAATTATGAAGTTTAAATTTTATGCGTTATTAAACAGAAAAAAGGATTTATATTAACTGAACTTTTTACAGAATTTTTATATTTATATTATATAAAGAATACACAATTAGTTTTTCGATTTCAGGATAAAGATTTGATAGAAAATTATTGATTTAGTAGTAGCTAACAGCAACGTTCAAAATGTTCAATAAGTTATCACTTTTTTTGAACATACAATATTTTAAGATTAACAATTTTAAAAATTTTGCCACAATTATCCACAATCATGGAAAAAATTGTGAATTTTAGTTAAACTATCATAAAAGAAATATTGAGTTTCAAGTTGGTCACATAACGAGCTGCCGACGCATATTTTTTCCAAATTGAATACAAGATTTTCAAGATAGGAAAAAATTAAACAATTCCCAATTCATTATTTATAACAATAAAATAAAAAGGCTTCAACTGAAACAAAATTTCAAGATGGAAGGATGAATCTTACCTGGCCAAAGTGTGTGCTAGCTTGCGCGCACGAAGGGATTGCAGCCTCTTGGAAAAAGATGCTCAGGGCAGTCTGGAAATAATAAAAAAGACCATTATCATAATAGGAACAAAGCCTGAACCGAATTAACAGGATTGATATTTAATGAGCAATCAAGTTCGTTGGTACGGCAGCATTCAAAGTCAAGACGCAGGGACGGCCGAGGAAATGAAATTGAGATGCATTTTTCATTTTGCACGAAGCGTCTGGGAATTTCCGATTGTTTACCAAAGTCGCCGCGGCGTTGTGGGGAAGGTAAGGCCACGCGCCGAATAAAAGTTCGACGATTGTACGAAAAACAGGAGGGGGAAAAAGAGAAAAGATTCATAAGACTGTCGATGGCACGTTTGCACGTGCTCCAACAAACATTCGTTTCATTGAACTCGCAAATTACGTCACTTTCAGCCATATCTGCCGCAAAGTCGTCGACTCGAACAGTACAGCATCTCCTAATTGCACGACAGAGAAACGACTGCACCAGTAAACATCTTATAAAGTGCAATTGTCTTCGTTTTGTGAGTGAAGCTCTATACTTTTTTATTATTCCGAAACTTTAATTGAAAAGGAGTGGCAAAATTTCACTGCAAATGTAAACAAACAAGATTTATTAAACAAGGGGGAAATGAAAGAATTATACGTTAAATACAAAAACTTGATGCATGCGAAACAATGGATACCAACTTATTAATTTAAGTAGATTAACAAAGTATGAAAACATAAATAGAAATAGATAAAGAAGAATTGGATGTCCTTACAAACGAGAAAAACAATTCAGCTTCTACATTTAAGTGTAAGTGTATTAAAATATAGTTTTCAATATAATACTTTTTGCAAACAAACAGTTAAAGCCTGTCTCAATTATTAAATATTGTTTCAAATGTACAAAGGTGATTCAAAAACAATAATGTTAAACATCAACTTGATTTAGCTTGATTTTTAATTCTTTTTACAATTTTATGGTTTCTTTTTTCGTTTTCAATTAATGAAAGTGCACCAAAAAGCAATGGCTGTTGACGAAGGTTGGCTCAATGGGCTTCGTTACGTGAAAATATTTACATGCCGAACGCACTTGGACGCGAGTTCAATCGAGTGCGATTACATATCGAGTAGAGCGCGCACTTTCAAGTCGACGAATGTCAACACGCGGGTCGATAAACACGACAATAAGGAAAATCAATAATCCGAAGACAAAAATCGACGACGTTAAAACGTACGTCTGCATAATGTCGCTCTGTTTGGTAGCATAAATTCCATGTACTCCGAAGAGCACGAAGAACGACAATATAAATCGATAAGGTCACATTTTCTCTGCATGTTCTGTCTTGATGTTTGCTCTTCGTGTTGATTTATTTCAATTACTTAAGGGCTCTTCTGATAAATAGTGTTGATTTTGGAAGAAACGTAGACCCGTGATTTATTGATTGTTCAATATTGCTTCATTTTTGAACACTGTTTTCAATAAAAATAATAATTATTAATTTTCATATCAATAGTTACAATAATGATAATAAATTATCTTAATAGTAATAAATTTCAAAACATGAAAGGCATGACGAGTACATTATATTACTGTGACGATTCATGACATTATCCAACGCGACTATTTTTGTGTAATAATTGCATAACAAGTATGAATCAGAGCCTTTATTTACATTAACACTTAAAAATTTGTCGAAAATTCCAGGCCAATGTCTTATCATTTTCATTTATTCCATTCACCTACATCGCTTTCAGGTAACGTTCGAGTAATTAGTTTATTTTCAATTAGAATACTTTTTCATTAATCTTATGCATGCATACTTACGGACATTTAATAATCATAAAAATTAATAATAAACTTAATAATAGCCATGAAATTTTATATACAAATAAATTGTTTAATGAAAATTATATTAAAAAATGACGTATGGTTGAAATTCAATAGAATTTATTTTTTTAATTAAATTTAATTTTTGTTACTGCATACTTTAATATTTACTGCATAGTTGAATATGTTTTAGTGGCACGTTTTTGTGTGATGATGAAAAAACAATCAACTATATTTTTAGAAACATAATGACTATTGTTTATGAAGATACTAGTATCTACTAAAAAATGAATGTTTTAAATTTTGTTTCACGGTATTTATTAATAAATCGTATCAATAAGTTTCACAATTCATAAATAATAGTTATTTTTTGTGACTGTAGGAAGAGCCCAAAAATTAGGTAGTACAGCTTAAAGAAGAACTAATTTAAGAGATGTAAGTAAATTCCATGGGGGAAAAAAATGTGTACTCAAATTGAGATTTATTATTGCTTACTAAATAATATAACAATTCGAAGCAAATACTGTACGTATTTGACATACCTAAATATTATTTAATATATATGACTTTTTTGTAGAACATTACTCTTTTTCATGAATTAGAAAAAGACAATTTCAGTAAATATCTTGTCTATGATAATACATTATCGCTACGTGTGGTTATCTTATCATAAAGGTTGTCTATAAAAGCTTACTTGAATATGAATTTTACAATTTCGAAGGCAATAAAAAACTGCTATTTACATTGCAGTAGAGTAGATCACTTTTGATTAATGGAATTATGAAAACAAAAAATAAGTCGATGTATTTATGAATACATTCATAAAGCAAACAATTTAAAGGCAATTGAATGGTTTTGTTTTTTGTAGCCATAAATATATAGTACACATAGAATATAAGTGTGAGTGATTTTATAAATAAAATTTTCGGCAAAAAATCTTCTTGTATTCTTTGTGTAGGATTGCTCAAAAAATTATATTTTAAATAATTTATATTTTAACATAAAAAGTTTATAATAAAAAGCAATACCTAAACAAAAAGATTTCCTCAAAATCAAATGTGTTTAATTTGAATTTTATTTACATTTTTCTTTGCTTGATTTCACAAAATAAACATTGAAATGAAATATAAATAAAACGTGATTATTCAATTTTTAACATTAATTTAATTATTTGAAACGACAATCGTATCATTCATTTCCATGAAATGATATTTATGTTTACATTGAAATAAAACAATTTTCAGTTCAATGACACTGATCAAATATTAATTTGTTCATTAATGAATACACATTTTATTTTAAATCAATATTGGAAACATCTAATGAGCCGCGAGTAATTTAAATTCTATGAAAATCATGGCGGAAGAGTTTACGTCAAGGGCAGCGTCTCAAAACAAAAACATTGTCAGGCAAAACTACCCCGTTCACTTGAAATATTTCTTCAATGAAATGTACAGCTGTCAGTTGAGAAAAATGAAATAAATTCCAACAAATATATAAACGAAAATCAAGAAAAAGAATTTCAATTAGTTATGAAAAACAATTCATGACCGAGGTGAATAAAAAAGTAAACAATTACAATGGAAAAGAATTGAATGACAAAAGTAAATAAAAAAAAGTAAACAGCCGCCAGATAAAGATAGGTTGAAGCGAAGGAAAGGAGAGCATTGCGGGACATGACACGTGTGAGAAAATCGTCGTTGGCGCGGCGGTTCGTCGTCGCCGTTGACGTAAATATCGTAAATAAAAGCGCCTGGCAACACGCGCCCGACTTGGCCATTGATGACGAGCTCGCAATAAAGCCCCGCGAGGTCCGACGAGGCACGGAAACGGGCCCGCGTCGGACGACGCCGCGATGACGTAATGGCGCATGACAACAAAAACATGGCACCGAACATAAACAAAGGCCGTGCGCGCGTACGAAAGGGCCGCCGTGTTTACGCCGGGCTGCGACACGTAAACAAAACAAATGGGCGGTACAACAATGGCGTCTCGCGGGACGTTTGTTTGTATACAAATGCCAGTGGAAGAGTACGCTGCTATCCTTGTCCCGCGCACGTATATTTGCCCCTTGTTTCCCTGCGCCGTTTCCTTTCCTTTCGGCCGCAATTAAACTCGGTCGATAACGAGCCGACGACATATTTACGTCAATAAACCGACGTATCGGTTGCACAATTGCGGGCGGGGGAGGGTCGACGAAAAGGCGACGACAACGGGGCATTTGTTTACCCGCTGCGAGACAAGGACGGGGAGATCGGGATGGCTCACCTCGAATTGCCAGTGCGCCGACTGCAACAACTGTTTGGCCTGCTCGCGGGCGCAGCCCGCCGCCAGCATGAACTGATTGATCATCACCTGCTCGCGCAGGGCGTCCATTTTCCGCGATTGTCACCGGCTCGGAGCAAGGGACGACGCTGCTGCCGATCCTCGGGCTGCTCGTGCCTCTGCGCGAAAGGCGGCCCTTCACTGCTCTGCTATTCGCGCGCCGAGTCACAACACACACGCGTCACGGCACCGTGCGCGGCTGCTTGTTTTGTAAACTAGACTCGGCCCGCCGCTCATCCCCGGACCACGCAGAGGTGAGGCGTGCGGGCGCCCGCAGCCACGTGTGACGTCACGAGACGAACGCAGGGCCGAACACCGCCGGCTGTCAGCCCACGGCTTTGCGACAACAACGCTCTTCTCTTTTAACAATTTTTTTTTCTTTCCCTTTCGTTTCCTTTTTATTTCTTTTTACTTGTTCCGATCTTATTGTTTTTATTATTATTGTTATTCAGTTCTTTGTTTACTTTGTATAAATTGTTTGTTTACGTTCCCTTGTTTATTTATTTTCGTTGTTTGTTTACATCATCGAGTATTTGATTTTTTTGTTTGTATTGTTTTGATCAAGTTTTGAAATGAAATATAAGAATCGGGGGTTTATGTGAAAAGGGAGAATGATGCAATTGACGTTGATTGTGGCATGTATATTTTGACAATGTCCGCGAAATGTTTACAGTTTGAATGGATTTTTTAGATTTTTCTTTTCTTTGTTTTTACAGGCTTTTTCCTGTAGTACAGTGCGTACAAAATGGAATAATACGTAGACCTAAAAAGGCGAAATTCTGCTGCTGCTGCTAGAAAAAAACGTAAGTGTTTAAAACAGGATATGCATTATGGTATTCTTTTTTTTTTTTTTAATTAATTAATTTACTTGTCAATTTTTTAATGTATGGCGTAAGAGAGTATTATCCCAGCTTACTGGCTCGCTCTCACAGCCAGAAAATGCAACAACAACAACTTGTCAATTTTTTTTTTTCATTTTATACAATACATTAATTCTGGGGATTGAAGGAATTGTAAAATGGATCAAAATTGAATCTTGATTTTGAATTTGATAAAATTAAATTTTGTATCTCATTTAATATTTCAAAACGCCACATTTTTTTACAAGTGATCAATCATGTTTTATTTAAAGGAACATCATTTTAGTAAATTATGAAAATTCAGATATATTAAAGAGATAGTATATTATTAAAAAAAATTGCTAAATCTTTGTTTCAATTTAACAACGATAAGGGGAAATGATTTGAAATAAATAAAAGACATTAATTATTATCTATAAGCCTATTAAATATCTAAATGGTCACACATGAATATGTCAATATAGAACAATTAAATCAAACAAAATCGGGGAGATTAATTAATATCGAATATTTATTTTAATATTCGATAATAATTAAAATATAAATCATTTGTTATTTCTGATTTGACTTTATCAATGTTACAACTTTTCTTAACATTTCAAACTTGAACTAAACTAGAGTGTGCTACTGTTCTTTTCTGTCGGTAAAATATATATAACTACTGATTCTGCAAAATGAAATCGTAAAAAAATTAATTGAATTATAAAAAATCTTAACAGTACCTTTAATGGTAACTTAAATTAAAAATATTTATTTTTAATACAAAGTTTTGTTGATTATGTATATATTTATTACTTTATCGACGGAAGATAGTTTAGTAATGTAACAGGCTGCGATAATTTCAGAATCATAATATCTACTTTTGATACTCTTAACGATACTGGGTAAATGTTTCACTTTTTTAAATAGTTTTAAGCCGTTATTGTATGATAAACGTAAAATATATTCTTCAAAGGGGAAATTCGAATTTTCTTTTAAGTAATCGGATTAAGTTAATCCCAGATTTTTTTTTCTATTGAATAAAAAAGAGTTTTTAGTCTTGTAAATTTTAGATTAAGATTGTTGGAGCATGATTGAACGAAAAAAGATCCAAAAAAATCTTTTTCTATTTTGAAAAATCATTACGTATGAGTTTAAAATATAAATATAAAATACTATTTTACATACATTGCTAACAAATCAGCGTTTCTACACATTTTATTATTGTGTTGTAGATTAAAAACTTTATGTTTTTATTAATCTCAGTATTATTTATATCTTTTAAATAAATGAGATTAAGTTAAAGAAATTGTGTTCAAATGATCTTTTGAAATTGCGTAATAATATATTTAATGTTGATTTATTTTTTACTACAATGCAATCTTATGTTGAACATAAAAGATTTCCATACGAATCAATGCTTTTCAAATCGAAACCGAATAATAATTTTTTCTTGAAATTTATAGAGAGAATCAGCTTCAAATTTTTAAGTATTAAAAGTTGCTTAATAAATAATAAAAGAAAAGAAGAAAGACAATCGGATGGTTGATTACAATTAGAAATTAAAGTTTATTTTGCTTTCAAATTAAAAATTATTAACTAAAATCTATAAGTCATATTTTATCATCAACTTTTGAATCATAAGTAATAAATAACCACTAACAAATACACAAGTTATTATCTGCATTGTCAATTCGTATATCCGGAAATTTCGTTGACAAATTTATTATAATTGCTTTTCCTAATTCAAAGAAATAATTTCAGACTACTGCAGTGTAAATTTATTATGATATTTTTTGCATAATAATTTGAATTATAATGAAATAGAAAATAATTCTACTGTTTTTCAATACGATTAATGTATTTAAACTTTAGGTACATTTTGTTATGTAAAGTTGATTAAATGATTCAACAATGACAATCTTAATCAATACTTAACTAATTCACATTATTCTTAATATATTTGAAATTGTGTTATTTTTATTTTCCAATTTTTTTTTTTTTTTTTTTTTTTTTTTTTTTTTTTTTTTTTTTTTTTTTTATGTTTGTTTTTTTTTTAAATTAAGTTTTATTATTATTTCAATCCACACCCTCCCCAGCTCCTTTTCAGTGCCTTCTCCACTTTTGCTCCTTAACAAAAAATACATACACACAACACGTTCACTGACTCCACTATCTATCATCATACTAGCTACAAACTATACTACTAGAGAGCATGTAGAATCTCATT
>JABFOV010005514.1:0-11940 GCA_022817685.1 Aradophagus sp. ZL-2020
GTATAAATGACTACGCAATATATAAAATCTACCTATGAGAGGGGTCTATATATGATTCTCATATAATTTAGACCCGAATCACACATAATTAGACCCAAATCGATATTTTTTTCTATATATGAAGTATATGACTTGAATATTGCATAAAAAAGGTCTATATATGATCCATATATAATTTAGACCCGAATTACACATAATTAGACCCAAATCAATATTTTTTTCTATATATGAAGTATATGACTTGAATATTGCATAAAAAAGGTCTCCATCCATATATGACTCATATATATCACATATATTATATGTATATAAATCAAATATAATCTTATTAATTAAAAGCGTTTTTTGTGGGTCAGGGGGCTTTCGCCCCCCTGGGCCCCGCCGGGGGCTTCGTTCCCTGGACCCCCACCGGGGCTCCGCCCCTGGGCCCCGCCGGAGCTTCGCCCCCTCGACCCCCACGAAGAGCTTTATGTGTGATTTGGGTCTAATTATGTGTGACTCGGGTCTAAATTATATATGGATCATATATAGACCTTTTTTATGCAATATTCAAGTCATATATTTCATATATAGAAAAAATATCGATATGGGTCTAATTATGTGTGATTCGGGTCTAAATTATATACGTATCATATATAGACTCCTCTAATACATAGAATATAAGCTCCAGTACAAAGTTCAAACGTAATCTCAAGGTTAAAATGGTCTAGTAGTGGGAGAATATTTACTGAACGTAAAAATGACACTTTTCGAGCTCAAAGTAGGAAAAAATCATTTTTTCTATTCCCTGAATAAAAAATAGTGATTTTTTTTTATTCCACTATTCCACTCGTTACTGGAATAAAAAATAAATTTATTCCTTAATCCACTATTAAGAAATAAGTGGAATAATGATTATTCCTTATTCCATGACATTTTGAATAACTTGTAATAAATAATTGGAAAAGCAAAAAAAAAAAAAAAACATTTATAATATGTTACTGATCTCTAATATACGAAAATTAAATTATTGAATATTTTTAATCCATTTTTATTCCAAATATTCTAAAGTAATGGATTGCGGAACCCTGAATCTAATACTGGTAACGTAGAACGGTATCTAATTTCATTTCAATGTGTTTATTATTGAATAATTCAAATAGCCAATTTCAGTCATTAAACGTTACTTTATTCAGAATTTTATACCAACAAATAAACTTTACATACAATAGCAGTTACAATATTCTACATAATTTAATTTGTTGAATTTTTGAGTGAATGGAATTAAACGTTGTAGCCAATGAGATGTCGTTTGCCGATGCATTCGCCGATGAAGAACCAGCAGTAGACCTCGATGGCGACTAAGGTGTTGAGCCAGGCTTGCCTAACCGTTAGATTTTTGTACTGGCCTGTCTTCGCCGAATGGATTAGCTTACTGATTCCTGATCGAATTGCAGGAATGTCGCTCATTTTTGGCGGGACTAGCTCCACTTTTGCGTAGTACTGGATTTTATTCATTATTGGTCTCGATTCGGTGATAAGGGCTGAAAATATATAGTATTTTTTTAATTTATTCATTTCGTATTAATAAAAATTTTAAGAAAACAGTTGATATGTAATAAGTCATCTTTTAAAGGTTTTTTTTTTGTAAAAATTCAAACAAATAGTACACATGGTGTATGTTATTTTTATAAAAATGAATTTGAAGGAATGAGTTGAAAAGACATCTTATGATTGTTGAAAAATGAGCTGAGATGGCGCTAGGAGCAGGCATGTAATGAACGTGATTTTAGCGCCATCTTCTATTATTACTTTCAACTAAAGGTTTTAATACTGACATACAGGTTGCATCAAATTTAATTTTAACGATTATTTACTAGTTTTACCATTAAACTGCATCAATTTCGTTCGAAAGATTATTTCAGCATTTATATATCTGAATTGAATTAAATTAAATTTATCTAAAATGTTTTAAACTGATTGTTGATGATTTTGCATTGCAAAATTGGATTTAATAATGGGGGCGAAAATGGTAAATTCAAGCATGCGCTATATTTTTCATTTTAACATTTAAAAGTTATAGTATTTAAATATTATTATTGATATGAAATATTCTTTTTTAAGCATTTTAACTGTCAAGTCTTATTCTCTTTGAATAATTATAGCAAGACACAAGTGCACCTTCACTTTAGTTCATACTATAACGCTAGATGGCGTATTGATATCTTAAATCCTAATATTTTATTATGATTATCTTTTTTGTGTTTATTTTTCTTTTCTTAATGTATTTGAAGATAAAAAAAATACAGATATGAATATTTCATTTTTTTATGGAATATTCATTTGATAAGTTGTCTAATGAAAAACAGCTGATTATTTACACTCCATTGATGTTAAATAATAATACAAACAATAAAAAGCTTAAACAAATTCAATTCTTTGTTATATTTCTAACGGTGTTTTTAAAATCATAAAATGTAGTGATTACATTACATTTTCTGATGAATTTTTAAATGACAATTTCTTAATTAAAATGTAAATGGTAAAATCTCATTCTGTTTGATGAAATCTCATTATTTAAAATTTTTTCATTTATGTATGAATCAAACAAGATTTTCTAATCTTATAATAATATTATCTTTCAGTTTTAATTATAAAATTATAAACATTTTAATTGCAACGCAAAAGTTAATTCAGAATTATCATAATTTTTCTACTTTTCAACACTTTTAACTGTTGATAACTTCCAAAAATATTATTAATTTTCTAAAATTCAATATTAGATGACACTAAACCTAACCTGCAATATAAAAACAATTCAATAACATTTGTATATACAAATAAATTGGCGGAAAATTATACATATTTGAAATTATTATTTACAATTAAATAAAAAATTAATAGAATAAATGGTAAAGAATTTGTCACAAAAATATTATTTCACTAATTTTTAATGTTATGTAAGTCTTCAACGTTCAAGACAACCTTTCGTTAACCTCATTTTCCTGACAATCAGCCGAGTTCAGTTGACAATTAAACAAAAGCCAGGCTTTATTACTCACTTTTCAGCAAAGCCGAACCTTTGGCCACAGCTGCCATTTTTGGTTATGTTATTTTGAAAATTTTCGTTTCACAGCAAGTTATCCAGATTCCGAATGTCCTCGCCGAGGAATTGGGAACAAAGATTTTGTGAAGGTGTTAGTTTTTCGGCATGATTGCACAGCGCCTCTGGTGGCACTTTGGCGAAACTCATGTTAATATTAATGATTTTGCATAAACTGCAAAAAAAGTTATTTTTTTACAACATGTTAAAAGTTAAAGTCCTCTATTCTTAAAAAAAAATTTTTTATTAAAAAAAAGTATATTAATGAATTTTGTATTTTTAACGTCAATTTTATATTTATGCAACGAAAATGATGTTGTTATTATTAATAAAATAATCTCACTATAAAAATGACAAATATAAAATTTTTCAATCGATATTATAAATTTTTTTCAATAACATTTTTTTTAGTTCTGTTATAAGTTTACGCAGATTTGATGAAATTGATAAATAAAAAAAAAAATAATTTTCAAATATTTAATATTTATTAAAAGTTTATTTTCTTTTTATTTTCTTTTTATTTTTTTTGTTTCATAAAATTGCTACAACAACGATTCAAATTAATTCAGTAAAGCGCGCCATTTTGTACTTTAATTCATATATTTGTTCTGGCATTGCGTTAGCATCGTGCAGTTTGACTTCTAAACAGCATTACAAAACGGGATCCGATGTTGAATTATCAAAAAAAATAGACGGTGATTTCCAAATATTGTTTTTTTGCGATTTTTGAGCAAGGAAGAAAACGAGAGAAAAATGACGACGTCGAAGGAGCTGAATATTGCCCGGAAAAATCTTGTCAATTCGCTGGGCGACAATGCAAAAACGTGAGTTTAGTTTACTTTAGTTTAGTTTAGTTTAAAGATAAGGTGCTATTTATTGATTATCTAATCAGTTTTTATGAACTCTCGATTTTTAAATAGTTTAATTGAAATTGGAAATCGTAGAGAGAGAGGTTAGAATGTAATTTGATTATTTCTCTCTCAATTTTTTCGCTCATTTTAAACCTTATTTTTTGATTTCAGGTACTTCGACAAAATGAAACTTTGGTTTCAGATGAAGGTACATTGTTAAAAACAATTTATATAAGTATACAAAAAATAATATATATTAAATGTATGGGAAAATAAAAATTACTCTAAACGAGATTTCAAGCAGTCAAGAATTAATTAAATCCAAGTAACAAGTAAATTTGATTTAATTGGTTCAGTATTTAGACAAAATTTGGAAATTGCAATTTGAGTCAGTAATCTTTACGAAATTTGATTTGGAATATTATGGATTTTATCCAAAATTTACTATTTTAATATTCCAATTCATTAAAATAATACTCTTCCTGTAGCAAATTCTAAATAGGAAATTTTCAGTAATTTACAATTTTAAACCCAATTTACATTATATTAAAATTTTAATATATTTACATTGAAAGTTTTCAAAATGTTGCAATTTAACTTATTCATGAAAAATTTTCAAATTGTACTTTTCCTATGTATTACAATTTAATTATTTAATCAGGAGTTTCCAAACTGCTAAATTATAAGCTGCTAAATTATAAACTGCATAATTTATAAATTATTACAGTTTGTTAATTTTATTCAAGATATTTCAATTAAAATTTTTCAATGTATTATAATTTAATTACTTCATAAAATATTATCAAATTATAATTGTTTAATATATTACAATTTGAATTTTTTCAGACAACGAAAGAAGAATTTGATATTGAAACACGTTCCTTAATGACGGAAGACCAGGTTCATTTGCACAATGAATTTTTGCTCTGTTTATTCAATAAAGTACAAGGAATTGTGGTCTCAAATCCAGTTCGTCAAAATAAAATTAATAATGCACATTGCAATGTACAAAACGCCAAAGAAAAACGATTGAGATTAAAGAGGAAGTACAAAACTGATAAATCAAACTTTGAGGTGAGAAAACATTTTCTCTTCAAATTTATTTAATATTTTGTGCAAGTCACTATCAAAATTCAATAAAGTAAAACTATTTCAGTAAGTCACTTTGATTTAAAATGTTTCTTAAAAATTTGCTAAAGTTAAAGTGAAATAAGAAAACAAAAATTTTTTATGAAAATTCCTTGGTGAATAAATATTATTTTATGTTGGAGAACAATTTAAAAAATGAAGTACACAAAATTTTATGCATTTTATTACATTCTGCAAATTTCACGTTAAACATAATCTTATGAATCTTATCAAATATAAAATGCTATAAGAATCGTAAAAAGTTTGTAAAAAATAATTTCAATCTTATATTGAAAAACAATATTAAAACTTAAATGCATCAAATTACATAAATTTTACATTAAGCTTAATGTTATAAGATTTCTGAAATATTTTGTAATATCACAAGTTAATTACCAAAATATCTATATTGACTATGAAATATTCTTATTAAACTTTTTTATCTGTTTATCATTTCACTTAAATTCTAATAAAAAATTTATTAATGAATAATAAACAAAATTTGAGTGAAATTAATTAATAATAAATTATATTTTAGCCAGCAGACATGTATGCAGAAGTTTTATACCAAACGTCGTCGCCTGTTCGCGACGAACCAATCGGAGCGAATCGTTCAAGCGCTCAGGAACTAATTCTTCCGGATCGAACTTTCGTTCTCGCCAGGTTAATGCTCGCAGCTTGGGAAAACAACATGGATGGCGCTGAGGAGAACACCGCGCACATCGTTATCGCAGCGATGCAAATTTTCTTAAAGAATATTCTCACGGCCATTTTTACCAGACGAAAGGGTTACGCTTTGAGAGACGGCTCGTTTATCTATGACATTGGCGAGCCAGTTCCAAGTTCTTGGACACGAAATACTGCTTCAAGACATTATGCTTTGCAAAAAAGGTTGATTGATGAAACTATTTTCATAAAAACGTTTCGTTTTTTTTCCTTTTAGAATACTTTTTTTGAAAAAAAGGAAAGAAAAGTCAGACAATTTTTATGAATAACTCAATATGTTACTTTTGTAAAACAATTTTATTACTAAAAAGAGTATCAAGCATTATACCTTATTTGTGTACGAAATATACTAATTAAGCATTTCACTCTGCATACTGATTTCGTTCAGAGCTTATACCAAATTGGTATATAAACTTCGAGGAAAATAGGTATAACGGAGTGAATACCAAATTTGTGAAAATATTTTGCTATTATCTCAGTTCTTTCCTTCTTTAATATAACACTGAAACATGTGGAAATTGTACAGTTTTTAAAATATTTTTGTTAAATTTTTCTAACTATCTTAACTAATATTGTATCGAATCATGGTGTACAAACTTTTTTTTTTCCAACTAAGTTATATAATATTTTAAATAACTGCTTTGGAAAAAAAATATTTCTCTTCACATAAGATAAAAATTGTTCATATTAATTGAAATTTACAACGTTTTTAGACCACCAACTGAAATTTTGGATCCAGAAGGTCAAGTGCCATCTGTGAGACCAACCATTTTTGAAGCCGAAGAAGCAAAAGTATTTTCGCTGGCTTGTGCAGATCAAGTGTTGAAGCCAACATTACCTCCAGTTAATATTGCGGATGTATTAAGAACGTTAAAAGTATGAAAATATCTCAATAATCCCCAAAAATATACATTATGATTCTTTATATCATATTCTTGTGACATTTGAGTATAACGTAAACTTTAGGGACGTTTTAATAACAGTGACCTCATCAACCAAAATTAGCAACTTTTCTAATGTAAAAAACTTATTTATAAAATCGTTTAAATTAATTTCCACTTTGATGTACATATTTTCAGTATTGGAATTGTAATTCTACTTTTGTGATTACCAAAATTATTCATCAAGTAATTTAAAATATTTATCAAACGAATGGAATTTAAAGTTGTCGAGATGACGCTCAAGTCGAAAATAATTGTCCAATTTTCCTAGAATATATTACTGTATTGCTTTTTGCGAATTTACATATTTTTCTTTCTTTTTCATCAGACATACAAAAATCTCGTGAGCAACCACACAATTTACGCAACCAACATGGAAAGGCTGTTTACATATTCAACACATCCAACGTGGGAAGATTTGGAAACGAAGCACGTCGTCTGCCAAAAATAAAGTGATTCAAAGTGAACTTTGAATTTGTATTGTATCAAATGAAAGACTGAAAAGACATAATGTGCTAAGTGAGTTTTAACACTGAATTTATTCAAGTGAACCAATGCGTTTGCTTAAATAAATATATCTATTATTTTAAGTTTTTATTATTGAAATGCGTTTTGTACGAGTGATTCATGTGCAACACTAGGAATCAAAGTAAAGTATTGCATTATCACTAGATTATTTCAATAATATGTTATATTAATGATAAAATAAATATAATAAATTAATATTTTCACTCTTTAAATATAATTAAGATTGTTTAATAATATTATTAAACATTTGATTTTGTATATTTTGTATATTTGAATTTGTATACTACCATAATGGTATATATTGTGATGTTGCAAAATTTTTTGACAACGTCAAAAACCTGGAGCTCGGTCATTGGGAAGTGTTTTTGGGAAGTTGAGAGGCCTAGCAAGTGTGGTATGGTATTTTATTTAATTTATTTACGTATCTTTGTTTTTAGTAAATTTTTAATAGTACGGTATGTTTTAAGAATGTGTGTTTCATTTTAGTTGTATTTCAAAAAATTATATAAATGAAATTTCCAATGTTTATTAGTAAACGAAAATTATTTTTATACAATTTAACAACATATATTTTAATTAGAACTGAAAAATTGTGTTCTAAAAGTTGACTTTATTCATAATTTTTTTTGTGAAATTACTTGATAACGTATCCCATTGCTTTTAGATATAGGGAATTGTATCAGATTTAATTTTCGTTTATTAATAAACGTTAGGAATTTCAAAAACATGAAAAATATTTTACTATTTTGTCAAAAAATTATATTTTATTTACTATATATATATTTTTTTTACAATTTCGTAAAGAATTTAAAATAGTAAAATCAGTAAATGAGTATTTCAGCAATGTATGACCGGTGGTGTTACTACCCACGAAGCTGGCACGCAACGTGGGACATATAAACAACATTGTCCCGGACATCGTCAAGTGGGCAACGAACATCAAGATGCCCCGTCATACCCATAACGCTTAATTCTGCCACATCCACGGACTGCCGCCAAATAAATTCAACATCCAAGAAATTACTGGAGATTTCATGTATCATCGCCTACCGACTCCATTTAAACTTCTTCCGTTTGGCTAAAACGGATTTTTCTTCTCGTGTCTGGCCTACCAGAAAGAACAACCCAATCCTCTAGATGCCTAATGATGCCGTATCCCATAGTCTGGTCGATAAGTGTGGGTTTAGTCTGATGGTCCTGTCATTTTACTTCCACAATTTCAGGATCCCTACACTGTAAAAAAAGAATGTAAAAGTACATTAGATATCATGTAAAATTACAGAAAAAAAAAATAAAAGTTAACCAATGAAATTTCTTCCTTTTGAAAAGCAGCAATTTCATTGGTTAGCTTTTACACTTTTACTGTAATTTTACATGATATCTAGTACACTTTTACATTCTTTTTCTACAGTGTAACATTACCGACAGTAGCGGCAGGACATTTTAAAAATTTAGCGCGCAGCAAGTACGGGGGAGCAAGCAGTGTGGGGAGACCCCATTCTACAAAATTGCTGGAGCAAGGTCGTTTAAAATTTTTTTTTTTTTTTTTTGTACACTTGAGTGGTCGCAATCCAGGGACGCAGATCTTGCCGAGCTTTATGGAGTCGACGACACCACTGAACTAAGCTTTGATTTTTGTGAGTCGTACTAAATTGTGTGGAAAATGTTTGCATGGTTTGGTTCAGTAATTCTTTTTATTTCTATCGGAAATCTATAACTTTGCGGTCAGTGTAGAATCTTTAAAAATGAAAAAAGAAAGATTTTGGGAAGTAATTTTGTAAATTTGGTTAAATGCAGTATCGTTTAATTATAGTTCTTTTTATGCTACCGAACTCACACTTGCTATCGGTTTTATTAACTGGTAAAGGAAAAAGCCATGGCTTTAGTTTTATTGTATTTCGAATAATTTTGTAACTTTTTTTTATTGAACTTGGTAAATGGATTAATTAATCTATTTTTTTTTTTTTTTTTCACAACCAAGAGATTTTATCGCGGAAAGTTCATTAAAAACCCACGCATCGAAAATATCATTTGAATTAATTTTAAAATTTACTGGCGTGCTTTTATTTGCCAACATTATAAAAGTTTTTTCGATACCCACTAATTTTTTTGGATGGTTGTTAGGCGAAAATTACTTTGCCTTAATCGTTTTACTTAGATTATTCAATTGCAAAATCATTCTATTTTATTAATTATTTAAGTTTATTTTTGTTATTATTTTTTTTTGTAATATTCAACAATTGAATTGCTTATTACATTTTTAGTAAATGATTTAAAAATTGAGATTTGTTTTATTTTATTTATTAGTTGTGGAACAATTAATTCTATAAGGATCCTTGTGGTATTTTGATGTGAGGTAAATTTATTATAGAAAAAGGCGATCTTGACCAAAAATTATGTTTTTGGGTGCCAATTAATATTGTTTATTAAAGAGCGTGGCGAAGAGGGTGGGCTAAAGATTGCTACATCACAATAGAATATCAAGAATTATTTCCAATCCTTCAACTTACCTAATTTTTATTTTTGTCTATGATGATTTTTGGAAAATTGATTAAAATTTGCATTTTTGTACCACTATTTTTGAAATTTATTACGGTAATGCAATACTTTACTTTGCGGTGTATAAGAAATTAATACTAACAGATATTGTTTCTGAAATTTACACAGAAAATGATGTAACATTGGTCAAATTGTAATATATCATTATTATTGTACAGTTAAGGGTATTGTAACTATAAATGTGAGGTGAATAATTATGTATAAAGTAATCCAATTTTACAAGTCCTGTGTAATTAATAAAAACAAATTAAAAAAAAAAATTAAAGAGCAAATCTACTAATTTTTGAAAACATGGTTGAAATTAGTCGAGAATGTTTTTCCATAATAATAATTTTTAATAACAAAATTTAATTTTATGGCAGTTTTATTACAATTTTTTTTATCAATTTACTGATTTTTAACGATTTTACTGAATATTCAGTCAATATTGAAAACGAATAAATCAATAACTGAAAATTAACAAAGATGGATAATAAAATGAAATAAACGAATGATAAATTATTATTATTAATACCTAAGGCAAAGAAAGTAATCAATACCTTTTTTTCACATTTTTTTAGTTTTTTTATAAAAGAAAATATTGAACAATTTTTTTCATTTTAAATATTTATAAAATCTTTCTCCTGTCAAAACAAGTTCATTTCATTCTAAACATTTCTTAAAATTAATTAATAATACGTATGCAATATATAAACAATGAAATTCACTTCCTTTTCTTGCACGTTATTAAAAATTGCAGGTACGTTACATTCGAATTTGAAACTTTCCAGCTTTCGTTATGTATTTGACACCTTTGAAGGGCTTATATTTTTCTCCATACATATCTAGCCGATTGACTTTCAATCCAGACACTGCAAGTTGGTTGATCGTGAAATGTACCTAAAAATGAGACATAAGTCATGATTCATTTTTGAGCCTTGTTTTTTTTATTAATTTTTTCATTTATTTTGTTATTTTATTGAATTATTTTTTTAATCATTTTATATAAATTTTATCTAAATTTTATTTACATATTTATACAATTTTATATAAATTATTAATTTATTAATTTAAATTATTAAATTAAATTATATAATTTAATTTAATTTAATTTAATATTTTTAATAATTTGCGAATCATTTTACTTACATTTATTGCAGGATTGGATTCTGTAACACTTGCAGCACTTTGTATTGTAATCTGCAAATGCATGAAAGGGTAAGTAATCGATGAGTTCAAGCAATCAATAAATCAATTATCATTTCTAAATGATTATAAATTAGTATTAAAATAAGGAAATCTTACAGATCCTTTGAGATTCGGTAATTTAGTCACATCTATTCTCCCGATGTCCCACAAAAGTATTTTGCTAACTGGATCGAACGAATATTTTCCCTGATTTGCAATTAGACTGCAGTTTAATACAATCTTTGGCATTGGAATTTCCAAACTCACGTTTTCCACCTGAAATTGTAATGTTGATTCAATGAATATCACATCTATGTGAGAAATAAATGAATAATTTTTAATAATAACAAATGTGAATATTAATAATAAAATGGGAACAAATTTCTTAGATTTATAAAACTTTTGTAATCAAACTTATGTTTTATAGAAAGCAATATTAAATTAAATTATTAGAAATTAATTATTAAATTACTTTACAATTTCTATGAAAATTATTCAAAATTCAAATGACTTTGAAATTTATACAAAATTTACTTGAAATTTAAATTGAAAACATTAAGATTAAAATACCCAAATTAAGATAATTATTCTTTTGATTAATAATTACTTTACTCTATCACAGTTTAACAACACATTTAACAATTTTGGTACAAGTCGTAAATTTACCGTTCTTCCAATAGTTTGTTTCGGACCAACAGTGATATCTAATCTTCCACCACCTTGTTCCTTTAAACTAATATTATGTTTCACATAAATGGGAATGGCGACAATACTTTGAGAACTTATGTGGTAGGATAACAAACGAAAATTGCCGTCTGGAGGAACGAAGGACAAAATTCTTTCAGTCTGAAATCATATTAAAAATTGATTTTCCAATTAATTTATCACAAACATAGATTTTCAACCCTTGTAAAGAAAAGTGACCTTTTTCTCACAAGAAAGAATATCTTCTTACCTC
>JABFOV010005515.1:0-11940 GCA_022817685.1 Aradophagus sp. ZL-2020
CACAAAAAGGATGCATTGAGTGAAGAAACATTTTCTTGCTTTAAGACAAAATGTATCTTGATGTATCTTGAAAATGTATCTTGTCAAAAATAAATGTTCTTGAGCCAAGAAAAGTTTCGTTGGTCCGAGATACTAAGTGATTGAGCCAAGAACAAATGTCTTGACAGGATAAAATTATGTACAGGAAGTTTTGTACGTACATAATATACGGGTTTGAAGTTAGACAAATTTTCATGAACAAATTTTCTGTTTTCGTTGTAAAATCTCTTAATTTTAACAGAAATATATCAATATCGATTTTGATTGACTACTTTACCAACCTTGTATCATTTTTGGGAGAGCTTCATCATTTTTTTTGCAATTCGCAAACACCAATTGTACAATAATTTTTCCAAGTTCGAACTCGTATATTATAAACGTATGAAACTTCTTGTTCATATAAAATTAGGTTTTAATCAAAGAAAATAATCGCAAAACTTAGTGATTCGTGAATGAAGTTGAAAATTTTTGTGAGTGTACCGCGCGAAAAATGCGCATACAAAAAAACAATGACTTTGCGCAATCGATTCAATATCCACAAGTAAAGCATCGCGACTAAATAATTGCGTTGAGATTTCTTCCCTCGACTTACGCGGTAACGCATTTCCGTAGGGTAATTCGATATTTTGTTTATTAATACGCGCAACTCCGGTTCGCCAAAGCCGAGATGCAATTAATGACTAAAGCTCGTGCTCTCGAGGACCGTTATCTCATTAGAGCCGGTATCTGCGTGTCTGCTACACCATGTTTCTTTTTTCACCACCCACCGTCTCCCCCCCTCCCCCCTCCCCCCCTTGGCCTTCTTCTTCTTCGTCTTTTTTTCCCTTTTTTTCTTCTCCTCGAGGATCGAGCGTCGAGTAGCACCAATAGCGGGGTGAGCGGATATCCGGTGGTCTCGCTGCTCAAGTACGAGGGGTGCGCCGCGATAAACGTCAGCGTTGGTAAATGGCTTTCGACGAAACTTGGCCGCCACCTGGTATTTTCATAAAGTCAAGACGTACTCCCGCACAAGGGTCATGCACTTGGACCTCTCGCTCGCTCGCTCGCACGCTCCGACTCGCTTTGTCCTTGGCGTTGCGCACTCGCGACATCGTGCATCACCGTGCCGACAAATGTCACGGTTCAATGTGATTATCACATTGTCACGTTGACCGTCGTTCTAATCGAGTTTACTGTGATTGCCGGTGCTCGAAAAATCGCTGCGTTGCGAGAGGTTGCACTGTAGAAAACGGTATATTACTGGACGAGGGAAAACATGAGTTCTGAAGGGCAACCAACATGAAAGTTTGAACCAACATGAAACATTTAGAAAACACGTCTAAATGTTTTAAAAGTGACTACAAAAAATTTAAAAATAAAACACTTTTTTTGCAGTATATTGTAGTTGTTTCCTCGGTGCAAGTAAATAACTGAAAAATCAATTGATTTAACTGAAAATTGGTTCGATCGACTGATTATCAGTTACATTTACTGATTTTTACCAGTTGTGCCAACAGAAAGTCTGCAACTGTTACCGCGTACCAACCGACACCGAACAAAATTGTTCTCAGTGCAAAAGCCCGAACGGTCCCCTGGAACGCAAAATCAAAAGCCGACTGAATTTCTCGTCGTCCGACAAATCGGTCCCGGAAATAACGAAACCACGTTGCTAAATTTACTCGGCCGATGTCGCCCTCGTCGCGAGAGCCACTCAAACCAGTTGGTTCGACTGAACCGGACAAATTGACAACGGGCAAAACGCGTCAATCAGTTAAACCAATGATTGACCGATGCGATTTTTATTCGCAGGAGAAGCCCAATTCGGCGGATATTTACGTCGCGGATTCTCGAATACCCCCTCCCCCCCCTCCCCCTCCCCGCGATCCGCGTTTTCGACGGCTCTTCGAAATAGCGCTATTTCCACGCGGGTCACACGGTTAGCCGTGTCGCCGGCGGCCGATCGATGGCTCGTCGTTCGCCGCGGATAATGAAGATGGACTTTTCGCGATGCTACTGAACTTTTCAGTTCGCTCGCGCGTCGTGTTATAATGCCCCTGACGGACGTTTTTGTACGAAACCGACGCCGATCCGGCGCGCAAACACGTACGCCAGCACCAACACAAACGCCTTAGTCCGTGATGTTTAAATTATTCGGCTAACTGACGTTCGACTAACCGATGTTCGGGTGTGTGTGTGTGTGTGTGTGTGTGCGAGAGCGCTCGGCGGCGTTGCATCGCGCGTGTCAACTTTACCGTAAATCATGGTAAATTGAAATACGAAAAGTCCGGGGGTTAAACAGGAAGGGACTTGGGAGGGGGAGGACGACGGAGTGTTTGGATTAAAGGGCCAGAAGATCGCTTAGAATTAGACCGTAATCGTGGTAGAGAATCGTTAATCGGTTGGCGAGGAAACTTGTTGTAATTTGTAACTACAATTGCTGCAGAAAGAGCATCGAACATCACGTTGAGACATTATCTCGAAAACGAGATACTTTTTATGTCCCTGAAGTTTGCCACGTGGCAAATTGCAACACATTTTGGACTTACAACATTTTCGAATTTGAAAAATTAAAATCAACAATTTTTTGTGTTAATTTATACTTTTTAATATGCTTATTATTGTATTTGTCGATTCCAACTTTTTGACAGAGAACATTTTTTAAGTCAAAAACGTATGGCAATCTGCCACGTGGCATACTTCAGGTACATATAATTTTTTCTGTTATATATACAGCTATCAAAAATAATAAATAAGCGATTAAAATTTTTAGTTATTGTTGTTGTTATTGTTATTAATGTTTTTTTTTTTTTATTGTTGTTATCACAATTATTATTTTTATTACTATGATTACTATTGTTATCATCATTATCATTGTTTTATTTTCCTTTTTTTCTAATTTATAAAAATTTTTCTGAGCTTTGGACCGTTGACCGGGTCTCAGCGAGTTGAGGCAAGCGAGACGCCGGCTTTCCAGCGAGCTTATTGATTTTCCTTCCGTCTCTGGATCATGCATCCTTGCGCACCGGCGAGCAATCGGAGCTTTCGAACGCCCGATATCATCCCTTCACGCTAAAAAGCTCCGCCGCAAGTTTTACCCCGAGATCGCTGACTCGTGCCGCGAGCCAGCCGCTGGAAATTACGAGACGAGCGGCTCCGTGTTTTTTCTCTCTCCTTGTCGTTCTTACCCCGCTGGCCCCGCCGACGGTGCGTCGCTGCCTCCTTCTTCCCGTTTTTTTTTGCCTCGCCGTTAACGCGTTCGTTCGAACGGAGTTATTCGAATCCGTTCTTGATGCGCGTGTCGATGTCGCAGAGTAGCGTGACAAAAGTTTGCGTTTTATCAGGTTTGCTGATAAGCTTTTCCCAAACGAGTCTCATAAGACTTGGAAACAAAATGTATTATATTTGAGTATATTTTATTTTAGACAGAAACACTGCAAATCTCAAATTGGTGATGAACTCGAATTTTTAAATTTTTTAATTTAAATTCATTTTCATCTTCCCGGCCATCGATTTAATATCAAATTTTTATTTAAATCAAAATATATGTCTTGACTCGTAATAAAGATTTACTTTATTTACTATAATATTACGCGGAGAATAGAAAAAATCACAGAATGATTTTATAAATAAAATTTTCAGTACAAAATCACTCAGTGATTTCTTCCATTCTCTGTGTACAATCGCTCTAAAAACACAAGTATTTCATTTTGAGATACTTTTCGACTTTTGGAACATGAAAAATGTTTTGATTTGCCTCCACTCGAGACACTTCTAATGTCTTAATCACGGAAAATCAAACAGCCGTAATAAAAGGAAATATATTTCAGATGTAAACAAACGATTCTCGAACATCAACTTTGCAAGATAATACACAACTCTTTTTACTTATCCTTATTCGAAAAATTTAAAAACATCAATGGAAAGCAATTATTTTGTTATTAAATTTTACAAGATCCGTGTAAGTGTTTTATATCCAAAAGTTTTTAAAAAAATGTAAAGAAAGTTCCAAACTTTTTTTTAAAAAAAATTTTGAGTTAAATTCGTCCATTGACTGAAAAACTTCGACAAACATTGCAATATCCGAATAATTACATCTCACTTAATTTCACATTTTTCTCTAACATTTGTACAAAAAACCTACGAAAAATTGGAAAGCAAAAGTATATTTCGTCCATTTTTTCAAGTTCGAATTCATTGATAAAAAAACGTTCGGAACTTGCTTGACATTCAAATCACTTGTTTTTTGCAACACGAGTATCCCATCGTTATCACGAAACCAATTTTCTCCACGGTTAATCAAAACAAGGCTAATTTCACGTTTCTCATAACGAACGCAAAGAAGCGTCGACGCTGTCGCCAAGAGGAAGTGGCCGCGTGAGAGAAACAGTTTCGGGGAGATCGGGTCCCCGGGATCGGCTGAATAATTGATCGTCGATCTTCCGTGGCCTTACCCTTGCCGTCGACGTGACCGCAGCTGACTCGGAAGCGCGCTCGCGGGAAAGCCGAGGAAACTCGTGCCGGAAGCAGCCGGTCGCGGTCTAAGTGTGTCTTCCATTAAACGTCGGCGTTTGGATCTTCCGGCCGACCGTCAGATTCGTCCGACCTTCGCAAACGACTCGGCCCGTTACGATCCAGCTGACTAAAACGTGCCGTCGTGTTTGGCGGTAAAAGCTCGCTGGCCCGAGGCGGCCCGCTGGAAAAGGATAACACGATCCTCGAGTCGACATTTTCGAGTATCTTTCAACTTTACTACCAGTCAAACGGTTTTCAATACCACGCAATTCAATATTGCATCGATATTGATTTCATTGGTGTCGTTCGTTTATATTGATGCAAAAATTATCAATAATCAGGTTAGTTTAATAAATATTCAATCAATATTGATCAATATTGAATACATATTGCACGAATGAATTGACATGCATTGAATATTGAATTGATTTAACGTTTATCCAACGTGGGATCGATGTTGATTTCACAACTGAAATCATTAGTACATTAGTGTATTAATTTATTAATAGTGATATCGAAACAATTTGTGTACTATATCGATTCAATATTAAATTGACGTTGATTTAAAATTGAATCATGATGTTTGAAGTTATCCGGAAGAAACGTGAATATATTGGATATCAATTCAACAGTAATGTGTAATATTAATAGTATTTTTTTCAATATTGAATCAATGATGAAAATGATATCAATATTAACAGAGAAAATCGCACTGATGAAAAAATTGATTTCACTGAAAACGCCAGTCATTGTCGTGAAAATTGACAAAAGAAGTATCGAAATGAATATTGATTTCCCTTAAAGAAAATTATTAAAAATTTTTTTGCATTCTATTGAAACAAACTGCTTTGAGGCAACATTTGAATTTACGAACGCGGTCGGTGAAAATTGTTTATTACGCGTAACAACTGACGTGTGAAAATTAATCGAGAACGAAAGAAATAATTATATTTCGATCGTTACATTAATTGAATATCGGGCCAAATGTTCCACGAGATTTATGCGCAGCGCAACAAGTTATGGAACTTGATACCGCGCGCCGCCTGACACTTTTTGTGTCAACGACATCTAATAGACCCCGAAACGTTACATTTGTCTGCCGCAACTGTCACTTACAGTTCCTTTCATCTTACTCCCTCGATTTCGGCAACGTAGCCTGTCATTGTCCTTATAATTATGTTCGTAACGTTACTGCTTTAAGTTCGATTTTACCATCACAAAAACGGAATAATTAATCCAATCATATGTATAATACAGTCGTCGTTAGCAATACACTTTGTCGAAAAATTAAATCCGTGTTAGATCATTTATAATTTATTTGCCATTTTAATTACCTTTCTTACTATCGTCTATTAATTTGCAATTAAAACAACGTTAAAAGATCGTTTACTTAAGTCGACTAGACATTCGGTAAAAAAATAATAATGGTTGTTTAACCATTCATTTCATTCATCTTTATTAAAAATACAATTATGAAAGTGATGAAAAAGGACTTTGTAAATAATTAGATTAAAAGAAATATAATCGTTTATTTTAAATAATTTATCTTCTTATTAACAATGGAATCATCAAAAATGGTTAGTAAAAATTTGATGGTTAATGGTTAAAAAAATTCACGTTTTTTATTGTTGTATCATTTTTTTTTCTCTATTTTTATCATTCATTTTTGTACCTTTTTTTTTAATTTTTACTAACTTTTATAACTTTTTTTCAATGTGAATTCGTTTTATTATTTCCCCCCTTCCCCCATTGTAAAACTAACATATTTGCGATTTTTAATTGAAAATCGTTAGACGACTCGCTCGTTTGATAACCAGTATAACATTTCATTTCGGTCAATTAACAACGATTGAATCATTTTTTATTTATTGCCGTTGTCAGTTTACCTGACAATGACTTGGATAAGCGCTTAACGATCAAAATTAAGCGGCTCTGACAAACGCGAGCGGCATCCACGAAAAGCCGTAGATGAACTTGATGGCTGCTCGATTGCTCGACGTTTCCAGTTGAACGTCCGCGCGCATTCCCTTGGTTTCACATCAAACACAATAATTCAATATAAATTAAAACTTCCAATTGACATTCTTCAGTAATACATTTGACAATCCGATATCGCGCTATTTTTGTTATTTTTATTTTTTTATTTTCTGCCTTTTTAAGAAAAAGTGCATTTAAAATGCACTTTTTTCACTAAATGCATTTAAAGTGCATTCAAAGTGCAAGTATTGCACAAAATACTTCAACTTCAATTGCTGTTTTGCATAACAAGAAATTTTATTTTTTACTAAAAAGACTTTATTATTTTCAATAAATCATCAGTAAGGAATTCGATGATACATCGTCAATCGGAATGATCTAGTCATATTTTCGATAATGTTATTTGAACAAGATTGAAGATTGTCCTTACTTTCTGTCGGAGTAAGAAAAATGCACACGTATATCACTTGATTGATTTGTCATCGAAAAATTAGCAATGACCTTTGGCAAATGCTTGCGAAACCTATCAAAACGTTTATAAATACAAATCACCAAAGTGATCATCAAACTGTAACTCAAGATCTATCGTTTACAATAGTTGTTTTTCGAACTTTTCTTCGATAATATAAAAAAACGAAAGTATTGGTTCTCCAGGTATTCTTATTGAATATCTAGATATATACACTTTGATACAAATTTCGATTTCAACTTCAAACACTCTTCTTCTCAAAAAAAAATGTGTTAATCAAATAAAAATATTTCTGAATATTCATATAAAGTTTTGAATCAACCTACGCTCTAAAAATATTCTTTTGGTCAAAAATGTTTCATTTCGATTAAGGATTTCCATTTCAATATTTTTCCAGTCGGAAAATTTTTCACTTAAAACGATTCTTTTCTTCCAAAAAGATATACTTGAGATTGAAATATCACCATTTTGAAAGAAGATTCATTCTTTTTCCAAATTAAAACTTTTGATTCAAAAAAGTTCACGTTGGTTGAAAAAATCATTTTCATTTCTATTAACTATCTATTTCTCTGAGTGTGTCATTTCCCCTCAAAAAGACCACTTCAAACCGTAATCATTCATAATTTTTGGTTACAACGCGAATAGTTTTCCAATCGAAATCGATTGAAAGAAGATTGCTAGCCCACTCTGAGGAGTCGTGCGATTAATAGCGCAGAACCCATCGCTACTCGAACCCAAAATGATCCAAGTAACACGACTCGCCGTCGGAATAGTTAATCTCTCCGGGCGATTGGCAGGCTTCGTAGCGGCGTCTTTGTGAGCGTTAATTTTTACACAATAAAGCGTTAATTACCGTCGCTGCTTGGCGAACGTCAAGGAAGCCGAAGGAATCGGTCGATCGATCGGGGGCCGTCGATCTCATCGATCGCGATTCCTAATAACAATTACGCGCTGCACTCGATTGACTCGCAATCAACGGAAAATGATTGTCTAATCGGAGCCTCGTCTATCGGCCGAGTGCACTGCCATTACCAGCCGAGCCAATTAACGCACCCGCTTTGTCTCATTATAATAATAAAAGTCCTTAATGACGAAACGAATATGAAGAAAAAAAAAACATAATAATAATATCGAATCAAGCGCAGGCCGTTTAATCTGCTGTGTCGAAATCAATCCGTAAGGCCAAATAGCTCGGCTTATCTGTCCCGCGCGATAACGCCCTCTAATAATAGGTTTTTTTCGGCCATTGCGAAACGCCGCAATCGCGGCCGATTAACGCCTTGTCCCAGGTCACGCAATTCGGGGGGCGCGCGACCCGCGGCCCCCGAGCCGACCCCGAAATCGAACCCGCGCGCCCGAGTTGCGGCCGCGCAATCCACGCAACGCGATTTTCGCGCGGTCAAGACGATTCGTCGTTACGCGCGCTCCCGGCTATTTTTAATCCCGACTAATGACGCTTTGAGACTCTGAAATGGGAGCTAATAGCGCGTAATGACCGATAAGTCAATTCACGAAGTCGGTAGGAATTGAACCCTAGTAGAAATTTAAAAATAATGACAGGGCCCTGATACGGTTGTAACGCACGACATCGATATGGCCCTGATAGGGCAACTTTTCCTCGCAAGTGCCACATGAGGACCTGATCAGAAAAAATTGCCATATCAGGGCCATATCGATGCCGTGCGTTACAACCGTATCAGGGCCCTGCACTATTTTTAAATTTCTACTAGGGAACCCGGGCATTGAAAACTTAATTGGAGCTGGGACGATTGGTGAATCGAGTTAGGTCGATAAGATGGATTCGAGATCGGGGCGAAATTTTCGTCTGGAAGTAATTTTTATTTCGGAAAAGTCACGCGTGCATTATTTATCCGAACGAAGTGGCACTATCGAAGGCCAGAACTTTGGCGGCGGAGAGTGACGTTAAGTTTGGCATACATCAATAATTCGTTGCCATCTTGACTTTCCATTAGAAATGCAGTCGCACACGTTTTTTTCTTTATTCGTTCTTAAAAATAATCCGCTGGAATTAAACGCTTAATTGTTTCTTATGGATATGTATATATATATATATTGTTTTTTCTATAATTTCAACTTTTACTGATCAAAGACCGCTTATGTAAACTCAATACATACATTTTACATAAAGTCAATATATTTAAAATTATATCGTAGCAAAAATAATGTTGTTGTTTTTGTCAGATATAAATTTTGTTTATGCAAAAATGTGCAGGGTTATTGACGTATAAACTCAGCTTTTCAATTTTTTTGCAAACGAAAAAAAATACAAGAAGTGGTAAATTAACTGAAATATATCTTCAAAAAAATGTTACACTACAATGCAACACTGCGATTTACGGCAAAACAAATTTTCCCTCGCCATTTTTCCGAGTTTAAATTCGTTAATCAATAAATTTCGATAACTGCTTTAACGTGAGACTGAAGCAAATACATAAAAATTTTTTTAGCGAATTTTTTTTCAAGCGAAATTGAATCACAATGTCGATTTTCGTTATCAAACAAAAACTATTTGTTGAAGAAATGAAATTTTTTCGCTCCCTCCTTTTTTCACGTGTCATTTTCCTGGATGTTAGATATTACGATTTTCGATTCCACGCATGCTCACAGTACGCAACAAAGTTTTATAACGGAAGAAAGATTCATGAAATGCTCAATATGAAAATTAAGATTCATTTTTAATAACTAAAAACACTGACGATCAGATCAACTAGACAATATTATATATATTATATATTATTATTTGTATGTGTTTGCAATATATCATTAGAAAAAACCATGTAAAGAAAAAGAAAAGACAGAAAAAATATAGTGGGAGAAAGATAGGGAAGAAAACTAAACGCATTATAAAAAATATTAACGAATTAATATTAAAATATATTAAAAAATTAAAAAATACCAAGGAATGCTATCAGTAAATTTACTTTCTTAATGACTTTTTGATAATCACCACACATTTTTTTCTCATGTAAAAAGCAGTGAAAAAAATCGTCTATAAACTCCTCGCGGTAATATTTTGTAGTATTAAATATTGACCACTACGTCTACGGCTTTAAACATTCAAAGAAATTTTAAATAACAAATATAAAATTTACTGCTATTCAAATTGATAAATAGTTAATAATAGTCTCTTGAATATGTAAAGCATTTGCAAAGACACGCGAAAGAAAATGAGACAATCAAATGAGAAATACTTTTTTATGTCACTCGCCAAAGTTAACAATTCTTTTTATACAATTATTTATTCAGTACAATTTCGCTTGTTTTTTTATACATCTTTTATGTCTAAAATAACAAGGCTAGTTGGTTGTATGGATAAAACTGACGATATTTGCAAAACATATATTTTATATTCGTGAAATAAGATGTAGAAAAAATGGTCCTATTGTTTGAGAGGCAATTTTCCTAAACGACGAAACCGAGGCGATGGAAATGACCGGGCGCGTCTCACGAGGCGGGAATTATAACAGTTGCCAAACAGATGGTGCATTTCACTGTTTAAACATCGACATTTGCATAAGGTCTTTTAACCCCATGAAGCACCTTGGGAAATTTTCCCTAGAATTTCGGTCGTCGGACTGACAGGAAAAAAAACTGTTTACAAAAAAAAAACATGTCCTTGAAGTTTCCAACGTTTATTAGTAAACGAAAATCAAATCTGATGCAAATAATAATATTTTTTTGATTGCATAATTTTAAAAGAAGAAGCTTGAATGTTTCAATGTCTGAAAATATAATCTTTTTATTTTTGATTACAATATTGTTACTAAATTATATATAATTAATTTTCGTTTATTAATAAACGTTGGAAACATCAACTTCATAAAGAAATGACGAAAAAAGGTGAAGAAATTTTTATTAAAAGTTTAATTAGCAGATAAATTATGGGAGTAATCAGTACACGATCGTTGAGAATCAACTTTCGTATAATAATTATTAAAAAACTGTATAAATGTTGAATTTAATTTTGATTATTATTTTTTTTCAACATTTTTCTTTGAAATAGATAGAATATTCTTAATCAAAGATAAATATTTATACATCATCGATTATTAATTTAATGTACCAACGCTAAAACAAATCAAGTAATTATTATTCGTCTCGTAAATAATTTTATTTCACCTTGAAAAATCCACTTTGGTTTCGGGATTTAAACGCAGACCCCCGGTGTAATACTCAAATCCATCGCTGTCACATAAACATGATTTTACTATATTATTCCATAATTACTTTTATCACTTTTGTTTTTTGTTTTTTTTTTTTTTTTTTTCAGGTTTTTGTCCTTTTTATCAAACATGTATAATTTTTACTACAATTTTTCTTCACAAACATTTCTTCAAAAGTGGAAATAGGTTAAACATTGGTTAGTACTTTATTCGTTTCATATATTTTCCTTTACATTAAATCCAATTAATTATACGGTTATTTACATTTATAACATTAAATATGAAATTATAATCGTTCATCAGACTGAATTTCTCTGATTATATTTATCCCGAAATAACGGTTATAAAAAATAAATGCATGTATTGATTAATAGTCAATACATTATTTACCTTAACGAATATTATTGCGCTTATATTCTATTATAATATTTTCGTTGGTAATTATTTACAACTCCGATTAATCAGTTTTGTTTTTTGTACAAGACAGTCTTGACAAAATTATTTATACCTTCGAGACTTCTTTTTTTTTTTTTTTTTTTTTTTATTAAAAATTATAAAATAAAAAAAATCGTGATTTAGTGAAATATAAACTTATCTAAAGCAGCCAAAACTACTGAACCACCTTTCCCTTAACAATAATCCCAACACCACATAGTCTTCCTACAACTCCTATGTCCCAATCTACTTCTAAAAAAAAAAATCAACAACCCATCTATACACTACTCAAACTATACTGCCACACACACACCCGTCACATTCACATGTAGATAACTGTGATCG
>JABFOV010005516.1:0-11939 GCA_022817685.1 Aradophagus sp. ZL-2020
ATAACAGAGTGTGTGAGTAGTTACATGAGTCGTAGAAGACGAATAGCGTAGGAGATTATGATTGTACTTAAGTAGGTTCTGTATGTCCCTTGGAACAATTCGTTCGTTTTTTTTTTTTTTTTTTATTTTTTTTTTTTAAATTTTTTTTTTTTTTTTTTTTTTTTTTTTTTTTTTTTTTTTTTTTTTTTTTTTTTTTTTCGCTTTAGAAAAAGGGGAATCGATGCTCAAAAACAGCTTTCGTTAGTTTTTTAAAACTTGTGGAAAAGAGCTAGAACAAACCGAACGAAATGCTCTGAACGTTCGACGTGAACGTCTAATGGCTCGCTGAACGTATTGCACACACTGGACACCTCGTTGCCGCAAGGTTTCTAACGGGGGGAGGGAGAGGGTGATTTTTGCTTATCCTTTCACACACTCTTGTCAGTCTTTTGGCGTCGAAAACGGCCGTATTTGTCACGTGCAGGTCTACAAAATTTGGCAGATTCGCGTGCTCCGACGTTGGCGGTTGCTCGAGACTCGTCTTGAGGTGCGTGAAGGGAAAGGCTGTGCGCAAACACGGCGGCAAATCTCACTTCGTCGCACCTTAACGTGCTTTGCACCAACTACTCTGCGTGCTTCAATTATTCTTCACTTCCTTCGCTCTTTTTCCTTTTCAATTCACTTCTTTTTTTGCTCCCTTTTTTCGTTCACAAAACGGAGGAGGATTTTTATGTACACGGGAATGAGGCTCGAACCACAATAGCATCTACATACACCGACTGTTACAAAAACATGAAAACCGTGCGCTCGCGTGACGCTTACAAATCACGCAACTCGAGAAGAGGCTCTCTTCGAATGAAATACATAAGATTGTTTGTCGTTTATCCCAAATTTATTTTCTCTCTCTCGCTTTTTTTGTGCGCATAAATTAGTGCACGTGGTATGTCAATTTAGCGTCGCTTTGAAACCAAGTCTTTGTGTGTCGCTATGATTTTAGTTAGTGAATTTAATTTTGAAACTCGATATGCTTTCGTTTTATTAAATACACATGTTATTTTACTGTTACCTTACAATCAATGACAGAAAGCGTGGATCAAATGTTGTCATAAAAAGGAGGACAAAAAATTATAAACGTAGATGACTGAATATAATTTTTAAATAGAATGTGAATTCAAATAAAATCAATCAAATATGTTTGAGTCAAAAAAGAAACAAATAACACTTGATCATCGCTTTAACAAACTTTGGACATTTTAATTAGATTGTATACAAGAACAATGCGTATTCATTATAGTACTTTACAAAATTAATTCTTATCAATATTGCAAACTCAATAAAAAAGTAACGTTAATTGGATGAGAAAGAATATACAAATCAAGTCGAATGTAATAAAAGGTTTGAAAAGCATGTTTTACTCTAACTTTTTTTTAATTTATTTTATTTAAATATAAAGTAAAAATATTGAGGATGAACAATTAAATTCGGTATTTGGTAATGAGACCTCAATTTTAAAAACTTAAAATTATGTTCTAGAATTGTTTGAGATATTAAACTGATTTGTTAAAACATGCGTATCAATATGTACATATTCTTCTCCATTTATCTCCATTGTTTTATTTATTTTTTTTATTTTTTTGTTTTTTAGTACTTGCACCTCAATTATTAATTATTTATATTTCTTTTTTCATTTTTTTTTTTTTTTGCGAGGGAGGAAGGTTTTTTTGTCGTTTGATAGTATACTTAAACTTTCGAAAGCAATATGTCTGTTAAATGACAAAAGAAATAAATTTGAAACACGATAATAGAATGAAATAATAAAATATTTTATGAAAATAGGAAGCACGTCTGCATACTTGGCTCTTGTTTCTTCTGACTTAAATACTGTAATTTCATCTTACATATTTTATTCAAACTAATTTGAAATTTAATTCGTATGCATAACGCGTAATATTGTTCAATTCGAAGAAAGCTACTTAAACAATAGAGCCTTTGTATAAAACTAAGTTATGGGAACAATTTGCGACAAGTTGAAGGTGGAAATTTGTCCTTCTCTTCTCTTTCATTTTTTCTTTACTATTTTCTTTTAAATATTTTGCAAGTGTGTGTGAAGATGATTTTATGTTTATATTTTATTTCGTTTTAAAATTATTTTTCATTTTGCGCGTGGTAACTTTTGTTCTTAGCAACCAAGTATAAATCAAATTAAATTTACTTATTTGAATTCTGGTTTTACCTAATTAATAATTGTCATTTGTGTATCAAATAATTACTTTAGCTATAATTTTTTGGGCACACACCGAATAAAAGTCTCAGCTGTAAGCACGAATCATATTTGTTGCTTGTGATCATCAGTTGTGAGCCATTAGCCATCTTCTTTTGGTGGTGTGAACCAACCTAAAATAAAAATTATTTTTTTATTTCACACATTTCAAATTTTGTTTTTAGTAATTTAAAGATAATCATTAATGTTATGATTCAAAATACATTTTTTTATTATTACAGGTTTGCTGTTGCTATCAAAATAAAGGCATTTTTAGTATCAACTTCAAGATGAACTGACAGAGTAAATAGGATTTAAAATTTTAACTATAAAAGAAAATAATAATTACCACTTTTCTCATGAATTTGAACAAGTGATTTGAAAGATTGCTGCGCACGCGCAAGACTATACTGTCCTTGTCCACTACAAACTTTGCCTCCTCCCCCACTTCCTTGGAACTGTATGCGAGCTTTGCCTTTAACTAAAGTCGCTGATATCTGCATGATAACTGCCTCCACTGTATACGCAGAACTCCATCCTTGTTTTGTAAGTAATTCCATGCAGATTGCGCCACCTAACAGAACGTATCCTCCTGATATTATAGGATGAACCACTCGAACGAATGGTGGCTCAAAAGGATACGCTTCCTGTAATACAGTTACACTGATTAGTATTATTATTATAATTTCATCATTTTTATTTACTTTATTCATTTAAAATATATAATATCGTTAACATATTTTAGAATTCAGTGAAAAGGGGTAACCAACATACTTTCTTATTAATTTAAAATATTTTTTTTAATTTAGTTTCAATTTTTTTAATTCATCCATTTAATTATCTCAATTCTTAAAAGTTCATGACATGTCAAGTAACTTCAGAGTTATACTAATCTGAAGTTAGTTTTTTTTTTTTTTTTACGCTTTTTAAAATGAGTGAGAAGAAATATAATCTGCAATAGTGCACGCGATTTTGTTCTAGTCTAGTACCTTAAAAATCATATTGAGAAGAATACAATCTTTGCCTTCCTTTTCTTTCAAAAGTACAAGATCGTTATGCAGAGGTGAATCTGGATCCACACACATTAGTCTAATGTTCCATTCATATAGACTATCATTTACCAATTCTATGCTGTACATCCCTGGGGCAATAGTAAAATTAATTGTTTATTTAATGATATTAATTTTAAAACGAAAAACGTTTTTGCAACAAAAGTTCGTAACAAAAATTTTTATTTTTTAAAAACTGAAATTAGCATAAATAATAAAATATATTATTATCATATTTACCTTTTTTAAAACTGTCACTCCTATAGATATCCCGTAATTCTTTCATTAATCGGTCAGTAGCTTGAACACTTCCAGAAACTGAACCTTTTAAATAATCTTGTCTCTGGTTTTGTCTCAACCTTTCTAGAGTTGCAATGTGTTCTAAAGCCATTTCCTCACCCTGTGCATGTAGAAAAGAAAAATATTTGTAACTTGCTATGTATTTTATAAAAATTCTTTGGTAAATGTTAATCAAATTTTCAAAACAAGGTTTGTATTTCATAGATTATTGATATTCTCATCTCAGTGTATAAAAACAATTAAAATACAGTAGAGTGTATCTATCAATATTGATACATTTAATTTATACAATTTTTATTAATAATTAATATTTTAAATTATTTGTTAATGCTTATTATCAGAATTATACTTTATGTGCAGTTATAAATACAAATAATTTTATGCTGTCAAGTAACTACTTTTTAATGCAATTAATATTTTATTAATTAAAATTGTTTCAATTGAACTGAATTATAAATTTTTTTTAAAATTATATTTAAACCATTATTAATGCAATGATAAGATGAGTGAAAAAAATTATTTTAATTTCGAGCAAATATATCAATACAAACATTTATCTTGTATTCCATTCTTTGTTTACATAATACAGACGATCAATCAAGTTTTAGAATAACAGTTGATCTGTTTAATTTAAATTTCACAGTATTAGAATTTTATATAATTATTTAGTTTAGTTTAGAATGATTTGTCAGCCTTTAAAATTTACTAACCATTGCTATTGCACTAATTAAATAATTTACAATTTCTTCTTTTTAGGAAAAATTGATTTTTGGAATTTATTTGGATTAGCAATCTGATTCAACAAAAATGTTGGTTATGAAAAAACAAGAGAAATTACCTTGCTCTTTGCATTCGTTTCACTTTCGTCCATATCTAAGTGGAGGTCTTCCTCTGCCTCACTTTCCTCCTCATCTTCAAGGTCCTCTGTGTCTTCAGATTCCATTCTTTGAGGAACGGGAGCAGCTGCTGTGCTGCCTAAACGAAGTGGATCTAACGCTGTTCTAAGCCTTTCAACATCTGGTGGCTCAGGTAAGGAGTGTAAACGGCATAATTCCTTTAATAGAATGCCTACTTGATTGATAACGTGATTATCCCTACCGGTTGTGTTGCTCAGAATTTGTACAGCATTTGTCACGCTTGTCTCTTCTGATTCGGCAAACCAAACGGGTGGTGTAGATGGATAAGTTTCCTAATCAAAAACAGAAGTAAATACAGATTAATATAAATCTCTTTGTTAGGTTTGTAGTTGTGGGAATTTGTTAATATGTTAATATTTACATGTATATCTAAAGTAGTTTTCAATCTCAGAATAAAATTATCAATTTTTTAAAGTAAAAAGATTAAGAACTGAATAGACACAATGTCATTGACACAATTTGGCGTTTTTGGCTTCATTTAAATCGCTTCATAATATAAATTAATTATCTGTTTATCAAAGATATGACTTAATTAATTTTACATTGCTTTTAAATGGTCACCTTTAAATTCACTGAAAATTTAATTTGTCGAACACCAGTGTCATTAATTACATCGTTAATTAACGTCATTCATATTTAACATAAAACGTTTTGTATCTGTGCAAATTTTATCTTTTTCTTTACACTTGCTCAATGTCTTGTAGAAAATCTTGATTCAGTTAGTAACAAATAATTCTATTGTTTTAACTTACGCACCTTATTGTTTATACTTCCACCCAAATCATTTTTCAACAATTCATTACTTTTTTCAACAAAAGAAAACCTTCCTCCAGCGACATCTGTCAAAAACCTTTCTAATGTAATGAAATTAGCAATTCGAACCTACTTAATTAATCCATCTATTAGACCAAACAATTAATAACATTGCTTGCAGTAATTAAATTGAAATCAAATTTATATTAAAATCAAATAAACATAACGGTATATAATCTAATATCTCATAGAAATTAAAACAATTATCCATTTTTCCATTGCAAAAAAAAAAAAAAAAAAGAAAAAAAATAAGAAAAGAAAACAAACATTGCACAGCGCTAAAACTGAAAGCAGGATAGTAAACTAGGTGGATCTTAACCTTAAATCTGAGCAGTACGGAGCCAAGACCTGGGGGAGGAACTAACCTAAAATTGTCTTGACGAATGTTATTGTTTCTTTGTCCGTGGCCCTTTCCCTCGCGCCCCCCTCCCGCCCTGTGCGTGGTCGTGAGCGAACGAATGAATAAAAAATGCCGTAACCCGGGCGCGATCGATCGGCCGCGAGTTTCGGTCTTGCGTGCCACTCGGCCGTACTTACGGTAATGTTGGCGTGGATTTCATACTTCTTGCCATTTTTGCCGACGAACCGACAGCTGAGCTCGTCGACACTCGCGGACATGATCTGAAACCTCTCATGGCTCTTCGGGAAGACGCTCTCAAGGGTCTTGATCTCCTGCTTGAGCGTGTTTAGACACGCCATTTGTCGGCCGCGCGTGGAGCCGCGCGTTCGAGCCCGGATTGCGACGTCGACGACGGCCCGACCAACAGCCGTGGCGTGGGAAAAACGCGACGCTTTTAGACGACCGCGACTTTACGGACTTTCGCCAGTTCAAGAAAATGGCGACACGAGCAGCCGCGGACACGAACGCCCTCGGCCGTACTCGGCAGCGATCGCCTGCCGTGACCGCAGCGCCGCGCGATATCTTTCCCGCGATGATGAGTGTTCAAGAGGATTTTTCGAAAAAAAAAAAGAAAAGGTAATGCTTCCTCAATTGTAATTAATTTTTTATTTAATACCCGTTTAAAGGTTAATTTTTCTATGTAAAAGAAATTTTGTTTATTATTTATTATTTTTTGTTTATGTTTGGATGTCCCTCCCGCGACAAAAGTTAAACAGAGTTTTCGAAAAAATAAAAATAAAAAAGGCAAATTGTGATGGTGTTTACTAGATTATAATTCATTTATTTATTCAATGTACGTTCAAACATAATTTTTTGTTTACGCAAAAGAAATGTTTATATGCTGTTGTTTGTTTAAATTTAGATGCCTCTCCCACAAAGAGATTTCCCACGGATTTTTCGAAAAGAAAAAGGTAAATTGTTATTATAGTATTTAAATTATAATACTTATGAAATAAGTAAAATAAATTGCGTATTTATTTAATATATGCTGAAAAGTAATTTTTTCCTTACATATTCTTAAATAAAAGAAATATTCATTGAGCGCGTTTTTGTTGGATTCATAGATTTTTGTGAGGCAAATTATGAGAAATTTGATTGGTTGATGAAAATTTTAGCCAATCATATTAGTCATAATTTTCTTCACAGAATTCTGTGAAGCCAACAAAAACGCACTCATTATCTTGTTGTTTACTTTTTTTTTTTGTTAATGGCGGCCAATAGACTTTGGGTTAAATTATCAAGTTTCATTTTTTATTTCTGTTTAGAAATGTAAATTAATAAATAGTGGTTTTTAAAATGCAAACTGTTATCTAAGTTTTGTATTTATTAAGTATCTGTTGAAAAAAAATTCCTTTTGTATTTAATTTTTTTATCATAATCGTTGTTTATTTATATTTCAGTGCAATTCTTTGCGAGGGGGGTTGCTTTAATAAACTTTTTTTTTAATAAAGGTAATATTTGGTTGAAGTATTTTGTAAATTATATTAAGAATTTTGTTCTTAAAATTTTTTATTTTTTAAGTAGATTTCGTATATATTTAATGTTTGTTAAGAAATACATTTTTGTTTGAATAAAATAAATATTGTTTATCTTATTTGTTATTTGTTTATGTCTAGGTGCTCTTTCCACAAACGTCGATTTGAGCGACAAAAGAGGTAAAATTTTTCTGGCATTCTATGGATTTTCTTAAGGTTAGTAAGATTTGTGTTTATTTTATATTTGTTATTGGTCAAATCTTTGTTTTTATATAATGGATCGTAAATAGACACGATTTTCGTAAATGAGCGATTGATTTAAGAAACGCCGCTCTTCTGAATAAATAATGTAAAAACAGCGCCACCATCGGGAATAATGAAAACAAGTTTTAACAAACCTTACTACATGTGCTACATGTGACTTTTCAGTGAAATTAACCTGAAATAAGAGGCAGAATATATTTGTGTTAATTTTTGTGTCTTTATGTTGAGAGGATGGGGAAAATAAAGCACGGTAAGATATTAATATCTTATATTTTTTTTATTAAAATGACATACATGCAATATTTAATTAAAAGTAAATATTACAGAGGTAAATTTTGTTTTTTTTTTAGAAATTTATCATTAATAATATATGTATATTTTATCTTATTTTCAGGTGGAAAACAGTTGCCTAAAATTTACAGATTGAAGAAAAAAACTGGTAAAATCAAGAAGCTTGAGGTGAAAAAAGAAACAGAAAAACCAAGAATCGCTATTCGAAATATTTCATTTAAGGCAAGAGACATAATAATTACTTTTAATTTCATTAAATTTTAATATAATTTTAATGTCACCATGAGTAAAAATTAAATTTTTTTTTTATTTATCAGTGTTTATTATTTTGATTTGAAATTTAAATTTATATAACAATGTAAAGTTGAATAATAAAATGTGTTATAGGCCACAGAAAATGACATCAGAAAGTTATTTTCACCTTTTGGAGAAATCACTGATATTAATTTATTGAAGCGAGCAGATGGTTCTTTAGTTGGCTGTGGATTTGTGGAATTTAAGACTGAAGTGGAAGCAGCTCAAGCAATATTTAAAACTAATAAAACAGAATTATTAGGTAAATATTGATTAACTAATTATTCCTTTCTTTATTAGTTTTTATTTTAATCCTTTAATTACAAATGTTTAATTTGTAGGTAGAACTATTGCTTGTTCTTGGGCAATTCCTAAATCAAAATATATTCAGAAACTAGAAGCTGATAATAATGAAGAAACTGAAAACAAACTTACCATAGATAGCGATATAAATGAGTCTGTAGAAACGAATGATTTTAATAAAATAGAAGAAAAAATAGTAAAAAACGAAGAATTAGAAAAAGCAAAAGAGAAGAAAGATAAAAAATTACAGAAGAAAAAGCTTGCCCCTGAAGAGAGAAAAGCTAAAAAAATATTAAAAAGAAAAAAACGAGCAAGAGTCATTGTCAGAAATTTGCCATTTAAGGTTTCGTAAAAATTCTAATAATATATTATTAATTACTTCATATAAAATTTAAACAAATATGATCTTTTTTAATTTATTAAATTATACAATACTGAAAGTATATGATATAATGCTTTATTCATGTTGCAGGCAACTAAAGAAAATGTAAAAGAATTTTTTTCGGCCTATGGCAAAATAGAGGATGTTCAAATTCCCACCAAATCTGATGGAAAAAAAATAGGCTTTTGTTTTATTCAATTTGAAAATGTGAATAATGCAGATAAAGCAGTTCGTAAAGCGAATTTACAACAGTTTTTGGACAGAAAAGTTGTCGTTGATTGGGCAATACCTAAAAACAAATTTGAATCTAAAATCAAAACAGAAACTGAGAACACAAAAAAAGCGGAAGATGAAGAGAACAAAAATGAATCTGAAATAAAAAAAGAACTTGATTGCGAAGATGCAAATTCAGCTAATATTGTGAATGGAAATAAGTCTGATAGTGAAAATAGCGATGATGATTCTGTCGAGGAAGTTACTGAGGAAGAAGCCACTGATGAAGAAGATGACGATGAAGAAGGTGACGATGAATATGAAGACCAAAAAGAGAAGGAAGTAAAAATCAAAGTTGAAAATGATGAAGCAAAATCAAAAAGGTTTTCAAATGACGTTGATGAAGAGAAAACGGTGTTTTTAAAGAATGTACCATTTAGAGCGACTAATGAGGATTTGAAAGAATGTATGGAACAATTTGGTCCAATATATTATGCTTTGATCTGTGTAGATAAATTAACAGAACATTCAAAGGGGACAGCTTTTGTGAAATTTAGAGTATGTTATTTTTATATTATTTCTGCGAAATTCAAATAATTTTGTAAAATTAATCATAATATATATTTATTTTAGAATGTGGAAGATGCAAAAAGATGCTTGCAAGCAGGTACAGAGTTACAATTATTAGGGCAAGTCTTAGACCCACATCCAGCTCTTTCAAAGAAACAAATTATTGAAAAAGCAAATAAAAAGGATCAAAAGATGAAAGATTCCAGAAATTTGTATTTAATAAGAGAAGGAGGTATGAAACAATGAATAATTAATGCCATATAAACATGCAAAATTTATATTTTCTCATACAACTCTTACAAATCAAAGTAATTCATAAAATATTATGAACATCTCTAATTACTGCATTATTTTTTAGTGGTTCTGGCTGGTAGTCCAGCATCTAAGAATGTTTCTGCAGCTGATATGGCTAAAAGGTTGAAAATTGAACAATGGAAATCACAGATACTGAAAAATTTAAATATGTTTGTGTCAAAAGTCAGGCTTGTTGTGCATAACTTGCCACCAACTTTAACCGATTCTGAACTGAAGAAAATCATTCAGAAACATGCACCTTCAGATGCAATCATTACTGAGGTAAGTTTGAAACTAATTTTACTTTATACCTAGATAACTTTTTTTAAATAATAAGAAACTGAAAAACGTATAATTTAATATATTATTTTTATTCTTTCATATTGATTATTTATTATAATATTTGTAGACTCGAATTATGAAAAACGACAGAGGACTTGGCACATCGAAAGAATATGCATTTGTTGGATTCACAAAACATGAAGATGCTTTGAAAACATTACGCAGAATTAATAACAATCCAAACATATTCACAATGAACAGAGTAAGATTATCAGTGAAACGTTTTATAATTTATAATTATTTATAACGAATCAAACTACATATACAACGTTTTTATTTCAGAGACCAATTGTATCATTTTCAATAGAAAATCGAGTGATGGTTAACGCAAAGCAAAAACGACTGGCAAAAAGTAGACAAAACAACCCATTTTCTTCTGATTATGTTCCTCCAAAAGAATCTAAAAAAATAGAAGATAAGAAAGATTCAAGCAAACAAGAAATAAAAGCAATCAGACAAAATAACAAAAGGAAAGCTTCATCTCAAAGAAATAATAAAAAACAGAAACCATTGCAAGACATTATAAAGAAAGAAGATGTGACCAGACCAGAAATTAAAAGAAACAAAGTAAATAACGAGGAAAAAGTTTTATCTCAAAGAAATAACAAAAAACAAAGACCATTCAAAGGAACTAAAAATAAGGAAGATGGAAACAAGCAGGAAATGAAAGCAGATAAACATAATAACAAACGAAAGGCTATATCGCAGAAAAATAATAAAAGACAAGCACCACCTGTTAAGAGAAAAAAGAGTGTCTAAAGAAAAATAGACATATTTTTATTTCATACAAAATGTATTTGTAAATATATCGTATAAAAAAAATCAATAAAAAAACTGATATTTTTAATCATCATTGTCAAACGTTAGTATATATTTAAATTTTTATTACACTTTAGACATTTTTATATTTTTAAAATAATTCAATCGTTATTTAATAACGATTGAATTAACGGTTATTATAATATAAATACTTGTATGGCAACATTTAAAAAATACAATTTATTTTATACACATAAATTGATTTATATAAACTAAAGATGTATCTTCATCGTTTCTTGTTCATGTTAAATGTAAATAAAAAATTTCTTTCTTATTAGTTGGTATTAAATATTATGATACTTCAATAATTCATATTTATAATATTCTATATTCATAAATGTAAAAAATTATTTTACTTTTTCATTTGAAAAAGTAGTAGAAATATATTTAAATTGTACTTATAAAAATTTTAAACATTGCTAAAAAGACATTAATATATAAACATACAAAGAAAACTATTGTCTTTGTTTATTGTTTTAATATCTTTGTTAATATATTTTTTTATTTATAAAAAATTTTAACAATCTCTAGCGGTTTTTAAAAATCAATAAAATAAAATAATCAAAATAATAACAGGTTGTAAAATTCATTTGTGTTTTCAATGTATTTGTCTAGAAATTTCGGAGTTGCTACACTCGCTTTTGCAATTTTCATTTAAACTGATAAAATGAAAATATATTTTAATATATTTATAGTTTATTTATAAAAATTATAAAAACCATTGCTTTTATTAGTTTTTGCGTTTTTTATGACTGTTCTAAGAATTTCTACTCGCTTTGTAAATGTAAATATTTCTAACAATTTTTAATTGTATTTATTTAATTTATTCTTAAGTTAGTCACGGCTGCGCATAGTTGATTGAGAATTACTCCATTCTTTTCTCGTGATCATTTGCACTTCTGTGTACTTTTGTACCTTTCTACCCAAGCCATTCAACTTTGACAGTAGGAGAAGGACATAGTGATCTTCAGTAG